>BGPR01007690.1:5390-46841 GCA_013235015.1 Araneus ventricosus
TGGGAAGGAATTAAACTTACGCTTTTGAGCTAGACTGGGAAAATACAATTGAAATAGTTTTTATTTTAGATTAAAATATTCAAGATTTGAATTGACATTACTGAAATATGAAACTTTTAAAGCTTGCTCATTAGAAAAATTTTTGCTTAAGAAATCCATGTTTTTTTTCTTTCAATACGCTTTTGCAACTTTACAATCACTATATTGTGAGAAATCAAGTTTTATGTCAAAAATATCACCTAGATCAGTAGCTGAATGAGATCAAAATAATGCAAGATTGTTAAATTGAGAAAAATAAATAGAGGTTGAGATTTACAAGTATAACTAAGGATGCTACATTTCTCAATATTCTGAAGTAATTTGTTGCCCATGCACCTACCACAGATACAAATTATCAAGATCTTTTTGCAAAAGCAGCATTTATGCTAGATGATAAGTCTTCTGTTTTTTAATCTTCAAAGAGTAATGGTTGCATCTGATTGATCTACATCAGTGAGAATCTTGTTGTTTTTGAATTTTTTAGTTCCTAAGGATTATATTTTAACCCATCTATACTTATTAAAGGAAGTTTTTTTTGTGTCCTATGTGTTGTCCAGACGAATCTGCCTCACTTACAGCCGTGAAATTTGGTACACAGGTACTGTTCAGCAACGGATTCCGAGACTACCACTTTTGGACGATTTTACACCGGAAAGGGGTGTCAGGCAATGAGGAGTTCTTTGTTAGTTCACGCTCAGTAAAATGTAAACATCGCCCTTCCATTCTTCACTTTCCCTCCATTTTGATGAAAATAACTCCGCCCTGCAAAAGCGCGGAGGGTTTCCAAATCCGTTGCTAAACAATAATCGTAATGGTGACTCAATGCACCTCGAAGCTCAGATTTTAAAATTTATTGTGGGAAAATTTTTATTTAATAGTTTGTATTATTTGGGAGGATTTTTCGTCCGTATTTGGCCTAGTATCATTTATGATGATTGTATAAAAATAATCGATGCATCATCAGTTGAGACGTCTAACGTAACTGTTATTCTCAAAATGCAGGACTAGCACTGTAAGGGGACAGGGCAAATGTACAAGATGGTAGCTTTCCGATTTTCTTTGTAGCCGTAGCTAGAAATTTATGACATCTCCTCCATTTCACTTCAACCCCCCATTTGTGGTGCAAATTCCCGCATCTAGTATTTACTGAATTTTGAGAATTTTTTTTTAAAAATAGTCAGTTTTTCCAAAAAATTTTAAGACTCAAAACAAAAATTCCTGCATCCGATATTCATATTTACATTAGTATTTTTGCATGGTTCGAACATTTGACTATTAATGAGAAATGGTCGAAATACCTTTTTCATATTTTAATTTAATTAGTAGAGCTGTAGGTAAAGATTTTCTTTGCAGATCTGTGAAATCTAGAGTATTTTCATCTGAGGGTACAGTTCCTCCTCGAGGGGGCACTTATACGGGAAGTTCAGCATTTTTTTTATTATTTTAAATTGATTTAAAAATGAAACAACAATAATATTAAAAAAAATTCCAGATGTTTATTTTTAAATTCTACCTAAAGTTCGCTTCTCTCAGAAAATGTGGAAAACATCCATTAAGCGAACAAATTGACGTCAGCAATAGACAGGGGAGACATTCTTTCCTGTTCGCAACAAGATATCTCTTTTTCTCTCATATTTTCCGACTATCGAACAGATAAACAATGCTTGAAAGATAAATATTGCATTGTCTCTAAACAGTAAATAACTGCACGGCACCTGATAACATTTACCAAAAAAAAATTCATGTTGTTCGCAAAAGGGTGTAAAGTAGTAGATCCGAAGCCAACCGGAATTATCAGCAAGCAGCGTCTGTCACGTATCTCAGAGACTATCTTGATGCGTGAGTATTAATTCATATTATACCCATTAAAATTCTAGCATCGAAACACAGTAAATTCAGAATTGATATTTTTTTTTTGTTTTGGTGAAGTATAAGGTGAGGTTAGCAGCAAAAAATAAAGATATTTCTAAAGCAAATATGAAAAGTTAATTCCATTTGATAACATGAATTTATTTTTACCCTTTGAGGGGCAATGGCTCCTCAAAGGGTAAAAGATCCCATCTTCTTTTTGGGTGAATCTTTAAAAAACTGCTCTGTTATTTTATAGCAATTTTTTCAATTGAAATTGAATGTTTTGTATTTTTTTAAAAAATAGCACTATTTGAAAATAAATAAGAATATCTTAAAATTTTGTTTTAAATCACACTTTTTATAATAAATCAAGTTTATTTGTAGTTCAATCAGAATACCTGCAGAATTAACTTTTGATGCAAAACAAATTTTTATATCCAAGGAGTACGAAATCAAATTATTAGTCTCAAATAAAAATAGTTTGCCTTACTGAATTATTATAGTTGAGAAAAGTTGCGGATAAATTTACCTATCCGTATCCGAATCGTTGATGGCAGCACCCTAAAATTCCAGATCAGCCTGCATTGGTCTGGTTTGAATATTATTATAACTTGTAGTTTTCATAATTCAAAATTAAACTAACATAATTGAAAAAAAGTTTCTACTTGCAGCAGTTATTACTACTTTACTTATAGATACTTTGTTCGTACTTTCTTTTTTTTTTTTTGCACCTATTAAAAGTGGTTACAGTTTTATCATTACTAATTTTTATCTAGTCTCTACATAATGCTATTTCACTAGATTTATACACTTTATAAACTAGATTTGAAATGGTATTTGTACAAAAGGAAATGAATTTATATAAAACAAAGCTTAAAATAAAACCATATGAAACAAACTAATTTGAAAAGGCACAGGTGTGTTTTTAAAAAATGCCAAAATTGGAAATTTTATTTTTAAATGGAACTTTGAAATAAATAAATTCCTGTTTTTTTTTTTTTTTTTTTTTCCCGTAGGCAAACGAAAATTTAATGATCATGCAAAAAAATCAGGTTCCATTCCTTTCGTTCTTTCCTTGTGCACAGAAATCGCAGCGTCTTCTCGGAATGCCTGAGGGCCCTCAGCAATCATATTTTTGCTTGATTGCCTGTCTGAAACCATCTGTTTTTTCTGTTGGGCGAAGCCTTTTCTGGATAGTATAGAGCCCTGTTCCGGTAACTGAATGCATTCAAGGGAAGGTCAAAACAACTTTTCTTATGAGATAATTTACGAGCCGGCGTTTTGTGTCCAGTTTCTTTGTCGGAACTGAATAATTACAGACACCTGTACTGACAAAACATTTGTGTTACTTCTCTTGTAATAAAATAAGTAAGCGATCAGGATTTTACTGATAGAAAGTGAGTCGCTTGCTTTGTTCCGAAGCTTCCAAAGAGATCCATAAAAATACTACAGAATAGTGCGTCACATTTGAGTGCTGATTGTTGGAAAATCTGTTGCATTCAGAGAGATACACATTCTTTCAAGGCATTAAGCTAAAAACTTCACTTTTAAAATGTTAGCTGGTACAAACGCCTTGATTCAAAGCAGAGTACAGAACTAGCGAAAGAGAAGTATGCGAAGGAAGGCACCCTTGACGTCAGAATCTACTCGGCCAGTGAGAGTGCATTTCGGATTGAATCACGATTCCTGCTATTTCAGTGCATCTTTCGCTCTCAATATTTAAATAAATAAATTTTTCTGTAAAATTTCACCAGCATATTTGGAATTAGAATGATTTTTTCTACAAATACGGATGGCTTTCACGTGTTTTTAAAAAATGCTGAAGTTTCCCATTGTGTATTTATGCTGCAGAGAGAAATACACCACCAGCCAGGCTCTTCATTGAGCATGGAGACACAAAATATGATACCAGAGGCGGCGCAAGAAATTTGCCGACGGAGGGGCAAGACATCTCCGACGGGGGGGGCAAGCAAAGTTTTTCTAATTTAGGTAACTTCAAAATAACAGATAATAATCAATTTTATATTTAATTAGAGGTAATTAAGTACTAATTAGCGAATTTGATTATAATAATTAATTAATTGGAAGATTTAGCTATTTATATAATGTCGGTGCAGTAAGAATTGTCTGACTGAACGACAAGCAATAATAGAAAATGAAGAATTATGAACATAAATCTCTTAGGAAATAAAATGTACCACACTGATATTGGAAAAAATTTGCAGACTATTATTTCAATCTCATAACAAAATAAAATATTACCCAAACAAGTGAAAATAATTATTAGCAAATTTTAAACCTATAAATGCATACGTTCATATCTCTAATAATAATAAAGGAGAATGTGTGTGTTTATTGGTTCTCTACAGGGCAAACCGCAGGACCTAAAGCAACGAAATTCGGCATAATCATACTTTGGAGGGTGAGAATGTGCACCTCGGAGCCCTTTTTTGAAATTTTATTTTGAATTTTAATTAATTAAAAATTAAGCAAAATTTTGGCGTTTTCCATTAATAACTTCCGAAAATATTACAGCACGAAAATCATTTTTACGCCATCTAAAGTTCAAAAAATTACCTTTTCAATGATTTCAATTAAGTTGCCGTACAAGTTTTCCTCTAATTTTAATAAATTTGTAAAAATGTTTTTATCATATTTTACAACAATACTTTTCAATGTTGCAACGCAATTCAAACCGTTTTCATTGTTTAAACAAATATTTAATTGTGTGTCGCTCTTTCATTGTTGAAAGATGAGGTAAAATCCTAATACATTTTGCTTTCATATTTTATTTCATGAACATTTTTGTGAAATCTGTAAACCAAACTCTCTGAGATATTACGAATGTTAAGAAATATATCCATTAACCTGAATTATTATGGTTGCTATCTTTTCATTCTTTTGGCATGTTTTAATCCAGCTATAATGCCGCTAGTCATAAAATGTACTGCGTCATTTTAATGTTGAAATCCAATGCAGATTTTACAAGAGGAATAAGAATTTTGGAAATGTATTGCAAAATAAAACTTCGGCAGAGTCCCTAGCCTCTACAACCGCCAATTCGCCACTTTGTTTCACCAAGTTGGAAGCTACTAGCTACTAATATTATGGGCGAACAGTCGGTCGCCGAATGCGGCTAGTCTATATATTTAAAATAATTTGAAAAACCAAAGTACCAAACCTAAGCCCTAACTAATGGACCGATTTTGACGATATTTATTTCATATCAAAACTTATGACCCCTATAAATGTCATCAAAGACTGTCTATCCCTCCATTTTCGAGAGATATCCTAAAAATACTACTTCACTGTACATTCTCAATAGGAAAAACTCTTGAGAGAGTCCCCGCCCCCAACCACTGGTTCGATTTCTCCAATTTTTATTTTAAATGAAAGCTCACGAGCCTAAATACATCCTCAACGGTTGCTTCTCCATCTCAATTCTCCATTTTCGAGAAAAATCGCAAAAACGCTATTCTCTAGTAGGGGAAACCTTGACTGTGTTCCCAGTCTCAACAACTGGACGATTTTACCACTCCATTCCTACTTTTGCAAGTTACTAAATAAATCAGAATGCTCTCCACGTTTATTGTGCAGGTTTAAAAATAGTATTTTCTGATCAGTACCAGCCAATTACTTGAGAATTAAAACCTCTTCCTTAAAAATTATATCAATGAAGTTTATTTCTCTTATCTTACAATTGTAAAAAATAGTTTTAGGCGTAATTTAAAATACTACTTTTCATTGTTGCAACTGAATGGGAAACCAAGGCTAGTGTTTATACAAATAATATCTCCGTATTTTACTCATTATTTGAAAGCCAAGGTGATGTCCTAATCTATTTTACTTTTCTTTCTGTTTCATCAATTTTTCTGTGAAATCTGTAAACGAAGTCCTCTAAGGTAATAAATTATATTTTGAACATATTTAGTAGCCTTAGTGATTATGGTTGCAGGTTTAATTTTCATTGTTAATGTTTTAATCCAGCTAGCATGCTGCAAGACATAAAATTTGTCGCCTGATTTTCATACTGAAATCAAATGCGTATTTTACATAAAGAACAAGAAAGGTGCCACGACGTGGAAATTAGATGCTAGTGTTAGCTGTAGCACACTTTACATTATATTTCTGTTACCAGTGAGAGCAAGTATTCGATGGGCGCTTTCTCCTTCAATGTGTCCTTGGCCGAAGTTAAATATCGTCCTTCTTTATTGATCTGATAACCCCCAAAAAAAGGGATGACAGTTGTAATGTAATTGCCTTTAGTGATGCAAATATTTTTTTTTTTGACAGTTTATATTTTTCTGTTGGGCAAAGAAACAGATCCAAAGAATTGCACATCTCTGTATAAAAAAGCTATAATTGATAGAAAAAAATTTAAACGAAAACCTACACATTTTACAGATTTTATAATTATGAAGTTATTATTAAATTTGCTATTGCCATAATTTCAATTATCATCTATGCTATCATTAATCTCTCTGTAATTATCAAATGCAATTATTTCCTCACAGATTTTATATTAACTAACAAGAGTATTCCATACCTTAAAACAAACTCTTTAGTAATTCTCCTATAATATGATTAGGTCATTTTTCCTTAACATGCGACTTGTAAGAAAATTAAATGGCTGAACATGTATCAAGTACTGCAAGTGTTGTAATCTTTCACTGCCTGACTGTCAGGAAATAACTATTAATTTAAAATTAATTATCTTTAGGGTTTGGGAGGCTCCTTAGAGGTACCCAGCCCTTTAAAAACAATAAATTTTTATGCAAGTGTAGTATACATTATGTATAGGGAGACCCAGGGTACAATGGACCACTTTTGTAAATTTTGAATGCTTATTTTCAAAGAACTGTTTTTTTGTTTTACTTGAAAAAAATGCATACATATTCTCTACATAATAGATTTATGTTAAGACTCTAAATGCATAATTTATCTATACCTTTTTTTTAATATTTATTTTTAAGTAACAAGTGACGAAGTGGACCATTGTAGGGTAAATAAAATAAATTGAAAAAAAAAATGTGTAAATATAAGTATTATTTTAATAGCATAAAACATAGAATGCACTTATATTTGTTGAATTACGGCTTCAATGCATACTTTTCATAATGTGTAAGATTAATGAATATTAAACTTCAAAAATTACGTTTCTACACCGTGATTTCTGTGTCACAAACTGGTTTTTTTTTTGTGAAAATGTAGCTTCTGGAAGACTCCATCATAATATTCCTGAAACATTTACAAAAGATTGGTTATCTATGGAAATGTTTTCTATGGGACAGTACGTACTTTTTTTTAATAAATTTTATGTCAAGTTTACACTTTAATTTATGTATAATAACTAGAGATATAAACTAATAGGTGCATTAATTTGTTCCAAAAAAATCATATACTATTTAATTTAATTTTTTGCTTAATATGAAGCTATATACTCATAAGAACTAGAATTACCAATGTTTACAAAACATAAACAAGAAAATATCAAACAATAATGTAAAATCTTGACACCAAATTGATTTTCAGTAAAAGTAAGAAATTTGTTATCTGTTATTTTGCTATGCAATGAAAAAACTTGCTATAAAGAAGGAAATGTAATAAAATGCATACTGAATGAAATGCTTTTTACTTTTGTTAATATTAAGTAAAATGCCTGTTATATAATTAGGGCTAAAACTTGTACAAATTAAGATATATTATGTAAAATTCATAACTCAAAATATACATTTTTTCCAGAGAAAGAATTTATTAATTAACAGGCAATAAAAGTTACTAAAGAATATGTCAGTGTACGACTTAAAAAACTTGAGCTAGTCATCCACTGTGAAAATTCAAATTTAATTTTCTTAATGTAAAAACTGAGCATCTACCTTTATTTCACTGTACCAAATATATTTTCTACATTCATGGTGATGGCGTGAACACGGTATGAAAATGGTTTATATGTTGCCCGAAAATCGCGCCTAAATTTCTATGATTGCTCAAGAGTCGAACCTGATTGGTTCAGTTATTCACGCCCATGAATCCCGTATGGATGTTTTTTGTTCTGTTCGAAAGCTCCTATCTTCGCTTTGAGGGCTACTACAAAACTGTCTAAACGCCCTAGAAGCGGTTTCGCTCTCCCTTGGTGACAGAAATATAGTTAATGTGTTACGGCCCCATGTTTATCCTCCAATTCGTGACTCTCCTAAAATTACAGCTTAGATCGTATAGTTAATTTTAGAAAGTATGTAAGTTCCGAATAATACAAAGAATTTATTTACAACGTATTCACAATACCGATATGACACATAAGGTAATATTAGCCTGGCTGGTGAGCTTTTATATTTTAACCAAATATTCATTGGGCTCATATTTAATGCTATTGATTGCCAAAAAATTAATAAAAGAGTGACTATCTGGGATATGGAATGCAGTCAGGGCATCACGATGGCATGTCATTAACATCCGGCCGAGTTGCGTCGTTTTTATTTCAATTTTATCGTATCCACAAACAACGTTCATCCTTCTTCGCCGGCTACCAACTTCCCTTCTGTCTTTTTCTTTTTTTATTCACTTTTTCGTCCTCCTCAAAAAAATCGCCAACCCCCAGTTTTCCTCTTTTGCCACCCACTTTTCGGCATTCAGCTTGGTCCAACATTATCCGCTGTCATTGGTTGGTTTCTTCATAATCCGTAGCCATAGTAAACCAGCGCCAAAGTTGACAACCTTCTTTTTTAAATTGCAACGCTAATTTACTCACTCCTAATTAATCCGCCGATGGAATTTTTAATGAGTCATGTAAGTATTCAATTTCTCACCAGCCGACTTGACAAAATAAAATGGCGAACCATATGAATATTTCACACAACATTAGATGACACATGCAGTTATTTGACTCCATTAGGGACGTTCATGTAGACACTGAGCAGAACAGAAGCAAAGCTACTAAAAGAACACGGGTTAAGTGTCTATAACAATTTGAAGTTCAAAATTGCTTTTTTAAGGGAACTATGAAAATCAAATTATGCACACTGAATTTATATTCCCGACAAACAAGCTAGTCGAAGAGGGCGGATAGTATGTAATACACCGAAACTTCTCTGCAGTGGTCACCCACCGTTCCAAGGAAAATTGGCCGCTCTAAAAGGTTATTATGTTTGGGAGTGGGAGTATAAAATATTTAAATAAGACCTAATTCGCTATTTCTGATAAATCTAATTTTAAAAATTTTATCAAAAGAAAAAAAGTACTTTATCCGAAAATTGCTCTTTATATATATTTCTTTCTTTTTGTTTTTAGAAAAAAAGATAAAATCTGTGTCTGCTTGGGTCTTTTATCTCTTGCGGAGGTCACCTTTTCAATTTTTTTTACAATGTAAATATATATCTATGATTGTTTCGTCGGTAGTTGTTGAGGAAAGGCAATAATATCGTCTATTTTTCCTAAAGTCGTTGAGCTGAAAGTTTAATTCACTGATGGCCGCGACCATATTAGCAAATTTTTTGGCAGAGTTCGAATCAGCACCTGAAAGGCACAAATGAACTAATGCCCAAACCTGGTAGAGTGCGGAATTCATTTTTCTCTTCACATTGAGAAAGAAATGATTAATTTCTATCTGATTTCCGGTGTTGTGTTTGAGTTGTATGAATATTTTTTGCTTTCTTTCCTCCATTTGTTCTTTATAAATATCCACGGTCAGAGAGACGAAAGGAAAGTATTTCATTGAAGTTGAACGCGCGACAAACCCGATTGCTCAGAGGGGTTTGAGTGGCCATTAATAGATTTTATTTTAAGATTATGTCTATGGGCGAAAAATTCCACGCCGAATAAAAATGGCAGTTGAGAGGAATGACCACAATGTATAGCCGCACTCTTGTGCAATACAGATACTTTAGTTTTACCTAATAATTCCGCCGAAAAGTGATCGAAACTGTCGATAGAAAAAACAAAACAAACAAATTTTCACCGTCTTGTTGATCTCTTAGCCGACCGACTGCAAACAGTCGGCAAAATGCGACATCTGGTTCACTTGTCGCCTTGTCGGTTATTCTGTCAAATGTGGTGCGAACTACTGATCGAATGGACGACAATTTAAAAGGATGTCGATCATTCTGTTGACTTAACCGTTAATCAGTTCTCAAATTCGGACACAAATCGCTTATCTCGACCGTTTATTATATAATAACTTAAAGATGGGATTAAAATTATTAGATTTCTTGATATCCTGCTCTCAACATCTTTCAAAATCGCAAAGACTTTTGCCGACGAAAGTCTTAATTTCTCGCCGACGGGGGGAGGGGGCAAATGCCTCCCCCGCTGGCGCTGCCTCTGTATGATACATAATTCATTATTACAGAGCACGTTATTCATGTTGCGCGTAATTCCTATGTGCATTTTCACTAAAAAAAAATCGACAAACGAAACTGAAAATAAAAAATCAAATGTGTCTTCAAGGAGCTATTGACATAATGCGACTGGCTGAAAATAACATTTTTTTCTGACTGATCTTGGATATATGAATATCATAGCAACTTCCGAGATGTATTAGTGCTTTTGAAATCATTTAAAATTTCATTCTGTTTTCTTTCTTCACATTTTGTTTGGTTTACAGAAGTCATTCTCATAAATCTTAAAATTATTTTTTTTAAAAATAACGATTTATTTGGTACAGTAACTTAAATTTGAAATCTTTTCTTTGTATGGCTTTAATTTAAAATAACTAATGTCATCTATTAATTATTTTAAACAGTTTTTAAATGCAACAAATGAACTGAATTACTCTTCTATTTTATGGGGAGGACCAGCTGGTCATTCCAAGAATCATGAAAATTATTTTTACACAATTTAAATTCTATAACATAGTTTGCAGCAAACTTTGAACTTATCTTCATTTTAAGTTATTTGTTACGATTTCTATCTGTGCACGATATCATTGCTGAGAAGAAAAATATACGTGCAAAATCAATATTTTTTTTTGTTTCGATTTCGAATCTGTATTTTGTTATTGTGGTGTTTTTCATTTTATTGACATCAATGCCACGGGCAACGCCGTTTCTTTACAAAGTACTGCCAGATTTGAGATAGATTTTGAATTCATATAAATAAAAGTAAGTTGCTTTGAATTTATTAAGTTCATTGATCGATTAAGTGGAAATCGTTTCCCTTTCCTGAAAATTCGAGAGCAAGGATTTTTTTTAAAAAATGCACTACTATTTTATTTAGCATACGACCTCAAAACTGAAGACTCTACATGAAATGTCTTAGTAAATGCTATTCATTGCGCGAAATTAATTTACATTTTAATGGTTCTGTGGAGGTTAAAATTGCTAAATAAATAAAAGTTCTGCATAGCATCAATCATTTAATGGGGTTTTCCCCCCTCCTTTGTTTCAACGCATTTCACATGCTTGTTCAAGACTATTGATTGGAAGATGCTGAAAGTTTGTGTACAAGATTTTCCTTATTTTACATGTATAGAGTGAAGTGAAGAAAACCTTGCAAAATTTCATTTTCAAAAAACTATTTCATTTTTATTCCTTTATAATTTCCAAAATCACTATGATACAAAATGAACCCTGTTACTTTAACCCAGTTATCAAACTTAATTTAAACCATAGATTTCAGTAAATTTCTTTTAAATTATGTTAAAGACACCAAGAGTAAGATAACTGTGAAATAAAATTTACCTTCTTATTGTCTTTTTTTTAGTTTGGATTTTTGGTACAAAAGCATTCACTTAAAAAATATATATATATAGAGAGAGAGATATAAAAATATAAAGATTACTTTTGAATTCCTTGCATTACACTTCAAAAATAAGTCAACTGGGGAGAAAAGAAAATGCTTCAAAATGACGACGCTTTGACTTCAAAATCTGGCTAACGGTTGGTATATGACAGATGAAAACTGTTAAGGAGTTTGAATATGCATATAGACAAAGCAAAAAAGGAACGCGATCGGTTTAGGCACGAAAGTGAAATGTAACTGTCCCATACAAAGGACACTCGGCATAAACGGGTTAAAATGCAGAAAATTATCTTTCCGATAGTATGTTAGCTTCAATGCCATGCGTTTTTTTTT
Organism: Araneus ventricosus; assembly: GCA_013235015.1. Lineage (NCBI taxonomy): Eukaryota > Metazoa > Arthropoda > Arachnida > Araneae > Araneidae > Araneus > Araneus ventricosus. Next base: position 17,349 of record BGPR01007690.1, read on the forward strand.
ATTTTATGGTTAAAAAATTTGTCATCTTATTTAGAACTACAAGCGCCATTGTTATGTCCCAACAAAATTGATTCGAATGCCAGAAATATAACTGAACACATTACAAAATGAATTCGTGAATCACTAAATTGAGGTGTATATGGATGTTTTTAGACTCCACGTACATAAAATGTCACATATTTTTTAAAAATATAAATGATACTTATATTATTAAGCGGCCTTATTCACCATCCATGGTTAAAATCTGATCAGCGGTTAAGGGAATTACGAACAAGGAATGCTGACCGAAATGATCGGCTGGATCCCCTAACTGGCGAAACTCGTTTGGCTCGAAGGCTGAGGGTAATTTTAAAATCGCCAACAACAGAGAATTGAAGATACCATGCCAATATAGCAACCCAATAAAGTATACATTTGGCAATGCATTTCGGTTACCATTCGCATTATTATAGCAGAACCATCATTTAACCGCTGATCATGGTTTAACCATGGATGGTGAATAAGGCCGTAATTGTCTTGGAATAATAATCCATTTTAAACTGTTGCCTTAATGTAGCAAGAAACTCAAGAACTGACAGCGGATAATTGTTCTCAGTTACTCTTCTGTCAACATTTAACACGTTCACACCGGCGTGCTCACACTTAGATGTCCCATCCCATCAGGCTCACACTTGAATGTTTCATCAGGCAGTGCGTACCACCAACAATTTAGATCGTTAAGTAACTAAAAAAAATTTCCATATAGTTGAAAATTAAAATAATGGAAATTTAACAGGGTACAGAGTGAGAAATTGCTGCAAAAATTAAGCACTTTCAAGGACTTTTTAAGCACCTTAGCGAAAAAAAAAAAAATTGTATATGCGTGCACATAGACCCACGTATTTTTACTTTCTCGTATACGAAGAGAAAGTATTGTAATCGTCAAAAAATTCGAACTCGAGATTTTGACGAATCTCCACGTTTTAGACCTCCCCGATTCCGAAAAACACAATTTTGGAATTATGTGTCTGTGAACACGATAACTATTAGAGCTACGGGGATGAAATTTAGTATGTGGTCTTTAAACATAATTTGTAGGTTTCTATCAAATTTTGGACAAAATCCGTCAACGGGAAGTCTGTCTGTCTGTATGTTCGATAACATGCGAACGCTATAACTCAAAAACTTGAAAAGCCAGATGGATAAAATTTTATACACAGTTTTATCGTCATGAATGTAGGTCCGTATAAAATTTTGGGCCAAATCCGTCAAAGGGTTGATTGTCTGTCGGTCTGTATAATCGCATACTTGTTCAACTCCATGCGCATGCGCAATAGTAGAAATGCCTGTGCAAAGAAGAGACACTTCGAAAACTTGGCAGTTTGCCAAAAACCAATTCTGGCGGCGAGATTTTGTAAGGAAGCAAACATTTAGGTCGTCTCGTTTTACTTGCGTGCTGGAAACAATCTCTGCGCATGCGCAAGCTATTCTCCTGTTTTCTTCTCCGCACGCGGAACTGGCATTGCTCGAGTTTGATAAAAAAAAAATAAATATTGCGAAGTTTTAATACATACGTATCTTTTTAAATATGATTCTTCACCTCAATATTTTACTATCACTATAATCAACAATGAAAAACCTTCTGATAGTCATTGCATTCTGGGTTACAGTTGGTTCGAACTTTTTATCAACGCAGGGGGGAAGGGAAATGACAAATGTTTGAAAAGTATACGAGAAAGTTTAGGAGAGGCCACTCCCGCTGGTTTAAGCATGTGATGATTTTGGTTTTGTAATAATGCATAGTTCTTATTGAAAAATTTTAAAAATATATATATTTTAAAATTTCTGTATTTGCACTATGCCTTCGATTGTAAAATAAAGGATACCTTTTAGATTTGACAAAAAAAAAAAAGATAATGCAAATTGTCATTGTCAAATATTAAGTCAGCTTTTATAAGATTAACAATAAAAATATGTTACCTTTTACAACATTTCTTAAAATTAACAAATTACCAGTTAATTTGCCCCTTCGGGATAATCATTCCAGTATTTTAATATATGCCAGTGCCCATTGTTGAAGAAAGAGGGAGCGAAAAAAAAGGTCATTAATAGTCTTGTCAATGACGGGTTTGAAAAAAACATTAAATCAATATAGTTTTGAAAATTAGTACACATGTTCGTGAGGGGCTCCTAATGAACATACTAAAAGTCCCTGGCCCAGAAGGGGGAACTCATACCGCCATCTTCGAGCGGCATGAGTTTTTAAATAACAATTGATTTAAGAAATTAAAGAGCGTAAAATTCCTTACAAATACATGTTTTTATTTTTCTTCTAACTAAAATTTTCCCGAGATAATGGGTCTCAAAGTTTGACACCATCTTGGATTTCGTGACCCTTTTTTTAATATCTCGAAAACTATTTAGTTTTCAAATCACACGCGATACATTAAATTTAAGGAACGTAAAATTCCCTATAAAAGTGTGCTTTTATTTTTGCTCTAGCTTTAATAGTTTATGAGATAATAGGCTTCAAAGTTTGCTACCATCTTGGATTTCATCCACCCCTTTTTAGTTTTTCTTAAATATCTCAGAAACTAGAAAAATAAAAGCATGCATTTGTAGGGAATTTTACGATCATTAATTTGCTCTATCACATGTAATTGAATAGTTTTTGAGATATTCAAAAAAGACTAAAAAGAGGGATGAAATCCAAGATGGCGTCAAATTTTGAGACCCATTATCTCAGAAACTATTATAGGTAGAATAATTTTTAGGGAATTTCACGCTCTTTAATTTGTTAAATCGTCTGTAATTTGAAATCTGAATAGTTTTTGAGATATTCAAGAAAAACTAAAAAATGGGGGGGGGGGGGAAAACCAAGGGGGCGGCGGGAGCTTCCCACCCAGGACTGGGGACTTCTAGCATGTTCAATAGAAGCCTCTCTCGAACATGTATACCTATTTTCAAAACTATGCGATTTAATGGGGTTTTTTTTTCTAGAATTCCTTCATTGACTGGAATATCAACTAAGATTTTTTTACAAATTCATCCACTTTTGAGACCAGTTATCTAAAAATCTATTAAAGCTAGAAGGAAAATAAAAACATGTATTTGTATGGAATTGTACGCTCCTTAATTTGTAAAATCAAATAAAAATTGAATAGTTTTCGAGATATTCAAGAAAATGAAAAAAAAGAGATGAAATCCAAGATGGCAGCAAAATTTGATACCCATTATTTCAGAAACTATTAAAGCTAGAAGAAAAATAAAAGTGCATTTGTAGGGAGTTTTACACTCTTTAATTTGTTAAATGAATTGCAATTTAGAAACTGAATAGTTTTCGAGCTATTCAAGAAAAACTAAAGGGAAAAATCTAACTACATCTAAAACTAAAAGGGCGAAATCCAAGATGGTGGCGCGAGCTCCCCCCCCCCTCAGGAACGGGGACTTTTAGTATGTTCACCAGGAGCCCCTCATGAACACGTGTACCAATTTTCGAAACTATATGATTTAATGCTTTTTTCATCCTCATTTTAGCCTCCTTTGACTGGACTATAATTATCTTAACATGTGTCGACACCCCTGGATCTATCTCGCCTAGGATTCCTTCTTCTAATTCTTCCCTTTCGTCGGTTTTCTTTCTTGATACATCCGGTAAAGAAAACTTTAAGACTATTCTTTCAATTTATCGTATTCAACGTCTGGGGGGCGGAAAAAATGTTTTCTTTGCACTACTCGAGAAAATTGAGCACTTTTTTCAAATTTAAGCACTTTTGGTTGGTTTTCAAATTTAAGCACTTTTCATGACGCTACGCACCCAGTTTAATTTATATTAATTGAAAAAGTAGAATTTATTTGATTTCAACTCAATATTATAAACATAACTAATTCAAAAAATTCGATAATTTAAACATAATTCAATATAATAAACATTATTTATTTCTAAGCAATTTTTTAAAAACATTTCAAACAAAGTGCTGGCAAAAACATGACAGCAATAGTGGTGAAAAAAATAAAGAGCAGCAATGGTTATTTGGGTAAAATTTCATTTTTCACTTTAGTTGGGTGCCACCCAATAAAGCAAATGAATGAAATGAATTGCAGCGCCGGCGTCAACTTGTTAATATAGAAATTAATCTTTAACATTTAAACCTTTTTTAACAGTTTCCTTGGTCTGACTCATTAGTTAAATATTCAGTTTTACTTATTTGGATCGATAATTTCAATTCAAAATTATACCGTCAGATAACTTTAATACATAATAAATATAAAGATACAATAACTATTGTAAACAATTTCTGAATTTAAAATATTATTGACTTTATTAAATTATTACTGGCCATAAGGAGGGCAAACTAGCTTGTAGCAGAACGTGGCTAATTAACAAGACATAACTTATGTGTGTGTCAATTAAGAAATGACAAAATAACAAAAAGGAAGATAATGATTTATTCTATTATTTCAACTACAACATGAAATATGAACTTATAAAAACTAAATATTTAGAAAATACTTTCTAGGCAGTTTTTTCTTCTCACTATCTGATTTTAGTAAAAAAATTCACACATTTAATTTTAATACAATGGTTAAATTGCTTACTTTTAGAAAGTACACTGTTCTTATTACACAATATTTTAAACACGCCTCCATTCATTCAGTTTAATATTAGCAGTAATATTACATTCAAATTCATTTTGTAAGTACAGTTAATGATGATCAGATAAATTAAGATTACAAGAAAAATACATTCGATTCTTATTGATACAGTGAGCACATTTGTTGCAAAATTATAGAGATAAATAATGTTTCATCCTATTTATGTTTATTTCATTGCCCTTAATAAAAGTTAAGATGTAACGAAATAAGCATATTAACTCTAAACCTAATCTTTCACAGATATATTCAAAGAATGCATGTTGAATATACTGAAATCTGAAATTTTATTCGACAAAAATTTATCTGAAAAGGTAGAGCTGCGGAAATTACCCCATCTGGGACGGGTTTTACTATATTGGGCGGATAATCTGTTTCACTACTCTACAAGACAAGTAAATTAATAAGAAAGTAGTCATCTATAATCCCAAATTAAATCCAGCAAAGCTATGAAATTACCATATTTGCTTCAACGAAAAAACTACACACACATTTACAGTACTGATGCACACTCATTGGAACAATTTTTCCCATTGTTATTAGTTATTGTAATCATTTAAGAATATTTTCATAAATTAAAAAAAATGGCTCAAATTATAATTACCCTATAACAAAAACAGCTAATAATTCAAGCAGAGTTTTGATCTTGACTTTACAACAATTAAAAATATCCAATTTGAAATCCATGATTTTCCTAGTGGCAGGTTAACATTAGACAGCTTAAAAGTATCAAGATTTTAAGAAGTGCAATAAAATACAATAGCGCCTACATCTGGAGACTCAACTTGCAAGTTTGAGCCGAGGAATGTGTTAAAAAGTAAATACTGTTATTACAGCTAGGTCGGCATAATATGAAATACATAATTAGCATATTGTTTGTGATTATATAAGCCAAATAATAACATTTAAAAAAATTACAATCGATAGATTAACTAGGAATTAAATTTCATCCAGTGATTCTTTATACATAAAACAAAAAGATATATTCTAATTAGACCATGTTATTTTTCATACAATTTTCATAGATATTCTTTATTGCAATGATTAAAGACGACAAAATGAGCACATTGAATATGAAACCAAAAAATTGCCACATGCTTTGAGCTAATAATAATAAAGGTAAAAAAAATGCATTTTATTACAAATAGAGAACAAATGAATAAAATACAACTTCGGACAGAAGTACTACATTACTCACAGAGAAGGGTTTAAAACTCAAGTTCTGCAGCAAACTAATTATTTTTTTGCTGCACTGTAAAACTATAAATTGGCAGCTTCCATATTACTTTTTTTTCATTGGGCTTAAAAATTTCACAAACAATATCAATACAAATATTAATATTCCAAATTCAAAGAGGGTGTTGTACTATTTGTCGATTTTAGGTCGGTAAATCCAAAAGTTTATAATTCCACTATTTTGAAAAAAATAAAAGTGCAAACTGTTTGTCTGAACTAGATTCCATTCAATTAAAATACTCAGATTTACAGTCATTGGAAAAAAAAAATAATTTAAGCTTAACTTTAAATATTAGATAATTATACATTAATCTTGATTTTTGCTGCTAAGTTATCAGTTCATAAATGGCCATTGACTCATACATTTGAAACATAGTGTTTCATTCATTTATAATTTAGTAAACACCCTCTCCTTCACTAATGGAAACATCCAAACAAATATACTGTAGAATTTAAATCAATATACTTATATTATAAAAAAATTTAAAAATGACAGCAACAGTGGAATGACAATGTAGTATTGAGGTAGCTGTCTTCCAATGAAATTTTGAAGAATAGAACATCAAATATGTTTGAAAACAGACTACATAAACACTTGACATGCAGATAGCTGATATAATATATTATTAAGGCAATTATTGCTTCTAATCTATGACACATTAAAATCTTTTGTACCAGTTAGGTATCATGTAACATTTTGCAAACATGTGCTTGTCAATTCAATTGTTTCAAAAGAAGCTGAAACAATTATAAAAAAATAACTACAATACACAAAAACATTGTCTACTAGTTACTTAAAACTTTATACATACTTATAAAACATGCTGTTAAGACATTAGCAACTTTTAAAAATAGCATAAATGTACACATTACTATTTCACAAACTATTGTTGAAAGGGATTTCATTTCATATTTTTTACAGTTAGCACCAAGAAATGCACTAATTAATGGAAAAAACAAAACTGAAATGATCACATTAAAATTCTGACTTTCTTGTTCACATTAAAATCCAAAGTCATCTGATAACTTCGAGTTATCTCTAACTTTATCCAACCTGGTAACCTGAAAATAATAGGAGAAAAAGAATAATTAAGAAGTTTCATAGAAAAAAAAAACATGCTTATGTGAAGTAATGAGGCGAATTTAAAATTTACCAGAAAATAAATTAAAAATAATTTCAGAAACAGGAAATGAAATCAGAATTTAAATGCAGGGCGATTCTAAAATAAAGGGACAAACTTCAAGGGTAGGTCAGGCATACAGAAAAAGTAATCTTTATACTAGAACATGAGGTGACAAACACAAAGGGCAACCACAACACAAGGCTCTTGGCCTGAATTAAATAAAAGAGACACCACATAAAGTATGCAACAGAAGTTTAATGAAATAAGATTCACAAAAGCACAACAACATAGTGGCATAAATAACATCATTATAATTCATATGCAGCAAGACAGATATAATGACAAGTAGGATACAGTATAAACAACAAATCTTTTGAGTACTTAAAGTAAGTGTTCAGAGGACTTGCCATCCGAAACTAAAACTGTTTGCATGCTGCATTGTTCTTCATGCAGCTGTGTTGTGATATTGTAAATCTATCCCATTAATCTTATATTGCTCACTTTATCTAATGTATTGTTTCTTTTACTTAATTCACTGGCAAAGAGCCCCCTGTAGTAATCGCCCTTTGCATTTGGGACCCCATGTTCTATAGTAAAAATGATTTGTTTCTGTATACCTGAAGTTTTTCCATGATTTTAAGAATCACCCTTTACACCAATTTATATTATATATGACATGAGTATGAACATATTCATGAAACAGACAGTAGGTAGCCAGATAGCAAAGAAAGCTTGTCTAAAAGGGTTTGGAAACCTTGTCGTCGGCAAGGGTAATGTGTTGTCACAAAGGTTTCTATGACAAGGGTTGAACCTTTCGGCAAGGTAGCGGAAAGGTTTGCTAGTCAACAAGAAACAAGATTTTTAGTAATATTTCCCCAAGCCTTTATTACAAGCTTGTTTCAGACCTTTCAAAAGGTTGTTAAAAGCCCTCCTTCGGCGGACACAATAGAACCCCCTTCCTCCCTCTGAAGCCGTACTCCTACAGAGGGGTCAACCCCCCTTTTTTATCCCCCTTCTTCTGACGTCATCTTAGTGTTATCTGGAATGTCAATTAATTAGATCAATTAGGAATCTTAATTAATCAAAGTTTAATTATTAATTTCAATTCAATTGATTAATCTAATTTTTAATTGAACTTACTTGCATGATTTCGTTGTAGATTGTGATAAAACTTCAAACTCCTCTGAGCTGGGGATTGAACCCACGTTTATAGAGTTGAAAGGCAAGCGCACTAACCATTATACCGGGCGGGCTACACACGATGAGACAGGTGGTTCATAAAAAGCTTTCCTACTTCAATTTTGTGGGAATGGTTTCCCAAACGGTTTGCGCGGAAATGCTTTCGTGGACTTGTCATTCAAACCTTGTTGGTGAGGCAGTTCATAAAAAGCTTTCCTACGTAAACCTTGCAGCAATGCTTTCCGAAATGGTTTGCGCGGAAATGCTTTCACGGACAGCCCATGGAAAGTGAAATGGCAACCTTCTTTGCTATCTGAGTAAGTTAAGTCATTATTGCTGAATGAAGGAAAGGTAATGAGTGTGAATACATTTATGTGACCATACATTTTTGAACTACGAGATATAAAAGCTAGTTTAATAAAGTTAACATTAAAGTACGGTTAAAAAATTAAACACAAAAACAAGTAGGGGAGAGTGGGGTAAAACTGGGTACCTTGATTTTGCCATTATTAATTCTCTTTTCTAGTGGACAAATTCTGAATTATACTCCACTAGTAAAGAAAAAAGAATGGTCATAGTTGCCATGTTGTTGTTGCTGAATTCACTTCATCTGTGAAGGTTTATTTGTTTTACAACATCAACTCTCCAAAGTTCCTTTCTTGTTCAACTATCCTTACTTATTAATCATTACAAATATAAAAACTATATTTAGTCCGGCGTATTATATGCTTACTAAGGATTTATATCCTATCAAAAAATAAAGATTTAGTAAAACAATTGTGTGGTTCTATTTCGTTTTTTATAACCTCTGCACTTGGGGTAAAACCAGGTACTTCTAGTGAGGCAAAACCAGAAACTAGGGGAACTATGGATACCCGAGTCAAGAGGATTTTCTTAGATTGCAAGATAGTTGGTAGTTTGTGAGGGCCATTCCTATTTGACCTTTGAGTCAAATGATCTGATGGAAAGCATTTCCAATTTATTCTGATTTCGGATATTTTCTTTTTTTTGTGATAATTTCAAATACAAAGAATTATTTTAGTCAAAATTTTAAAAAGAATTGAAATTTATTTATGCCATTATTTTCTTGCAAGCAAATAAATGATTTTTATTCATTTTTTCTCTTATAAAACTTAAAAATCTTTTGCTCGAAGTCTTTGCAATCATTTGGTTTTATTTAATGCATCATTATTTCAACTGAGTTCGTACCTCAGTTAGCTTGAATTTAAAAATAGAATTACATAAAATACATTTTTCTTCTTTGCTTTTTGATTAGATTTTTCTTATGCTCTTGGATTTGTATCACTAAAATAGTAGGAGAACCCAGTAAGTCTATTATGTTTTTCCAATTTCTAGTTTTGTACAACATTTGTTAGATTCTTACATTTCATTTTGTCATTGTTCTGTTCTATTGTAATTTCCAAACCAGCAGTGTTTCAATGCACTAGTAAGATTACTAGGTTCCCTATTTCATCCCTACAGCTTTTATGACTAATTTAGAAATGAACTTAGCAAATATTTTTAAATGGATTGTCTTTATTCTTAAATTGGCAACTACGGTATTGTTAAATCTTAAAAAATTGTCTTTATTCTTAAATTGTCAAGTATTGTAATTATTGTTAAATATTTTTAAAAAAATATTTTTCTTAAATTGTCACATAAAATAAAAATTTATCCTACTTTTTCACTGAAAATATAGTTTTCCCTAATTTCCCATAGAGTTAACATATGTACCTGGTTTTACCCCAGGATAAAACCGGGTGGTTTGACTTTTCTACAAAAAAAATCATTAGTAAAACTATGACTTTTCCTGAAAGATATATTGTACTCTGATAAATAATGAATATTTTAGTAAAATTTGACAAGCTCCATCAGGCCTTCGAGTTTTAGGTATCTGGTTTTACCCCACTTTCCCTATGCCATATTACTCCTATTTTTAAAAGAAATTACAACAAAATGCCTGTTCCTATGGTAAATTTGTTTTCAAAAAATACATAACCAAAGTAAATGCATACAAAAAGTAAAATTGTCCATTCATCTAGTAGAATAAATTCTTTTCCGAGCTAAGACATAAAAAAAATATTAACACATAATTATTAAAAACTACATATTTAATTGTTCAGTCCTTCAGCTACCAAGAAGATTTTAAACACAATGAATATATTTATACATTTCAAACTTTCAGATGGAAGAAAGGCCAAGATCAAGAAAGTAGAGTCTTTTTGAAAGTTCCAATTAGCATTTCTCTAAAAGCATAAAATTTTGAAAATCTTTTGATGAATTAAAGTAGACATTGCCAATGAAATAAAAGGGCTGCTGGTAAAATGTAAAAATGAAACAGGGAGATGACAATTTAGGTTTCGCCATTCATTTTGAGTGGTAAAATAACCGAAACAACTGCATCCAACATCCAAGCTTCTGGGGTTAAAGTATAAAACATTGAATAAATTGATTTTTTTTCAAAATGAAAAGGGTAGTTCCATGTAAAAATATTTTAAAGAAAGTAACATTCAGCCTTTTAATAATTTAAACTTTTATAAATTTTTTAACATTTTTGGGAACAAAATTAATGAAAACTAAAAATTCTGTAATTATTAGACACTGAAAAGGAAATATTTCGTCAAATGTATTGTAAATTTAAACACAAATTACTGGTTAATAAAAATATGTTAGAAAATAAATGTATTAAAAATATTTTGACATTAAGAATAAACTTACCATCTAATCTTCAATGTATGATTACATGTTGAGCAGTATCAGTAAAAAGGCAGGTAGCTGACATTACATCTGGGAGAAGAAACTGCTGTGCCAGTCTCGAGGAATTTTATTAACAGAAAACATTTTCAAAGAGGATTAATATAAGGTAACAGAAAATGTTAGTTCTTGTGACTGACAATTTAATACATCTATAAGTAATTGAAATTTAAACAAAACAGAAATTTGGATAGGGAAATACAATATCAAAATTTTGAGATTACATACAAGGCCGAATGCATATATAACTTTTACATATATTTGATTAAATAATTAGATGTTAAAAACTCCGTGTTTATTATAAATGACTAGAAGAGAAATGTAGCTAAGAAAAATTCATGTAGCACAAAGTGCTGCCATATAAAATTTTTAGATAAGTAGTTCATTTTTTTATCGTCCAAAGACTACAATATTTAACAATCACAGGACTAGAAAAATAAAATTGTATACAATAATATGATGAGTTTAAGGTAACACTTTATACACTAAACAAGACTATTCGTTACAATAACTTTGAAAAACAAGAAAAGCCTTATCACATGAAAACAAAATCTTGATTCTGTTATCGTTCACCATTGTTAATTTCAATAAATATTCTGATTAGTGTATTAGAAAAAAGGACAAACATAAAAGCTACTCTTAAGATTGCAATTATTTACTTCCATTAAAATGGAATCAAGTTGAGGAAACAAGTATTGGAAGCATTCCATTCCAAACAAATAATTTTCACAGGAATGTGATTAACATATTTAACAAGGTGGGTGTTTCATCAAAAACATAAGAAAACTTAAAATATATTACTTAGAATAAATATGTAATAATATTTCATACAAAAAAAGACAGAAAAAAATCTTCATTTCCACAATAATTTTTTTTTTCTGGATAACATGGATGGATGGAAGACTAGACCCAAAATTATTTCCTTTAAATGCTACACAAGCTCTTAGAATCAGCTACTTACAGCAATTAGTGCAATACCAGCAGATTTCAATTTTGGTTTGTGATCAAAATGCATGGTGATTTCTCTAGAAACTGCATTCTGCATGTCAGTGTTGTGAGCGAGGTCCGCCTAAAAATATATTAAATAAATCAAAAGTTATATTATATATCGCATTCTTGATGAATGTTTCAAAGACTGTGCAAAAAGTTTTACTAAATGCTAAAAATTATGCACACAAAGTGAATAAAACAATAATATAATAACAATCCCTTCCTTAGTAATTTATTCCCCATTATAGAGGACAGCTAATGTTCTACATTTATCCAGTAAAACTGCTTTGTGTATCAAATTATGCCACTATCAGACAATTAAAAAAACTCACTCTAGGAAATGAAATATATACATAAGTTTAAAGGATACTTTAGATTTCTACTTTCATAAAATTAACTAAAAAACTAAAGAATCAAGATATTCAAAAGTAATATAAAGAAACAGATTAATAATTTATACATAATATTTCGACTGATTTTAGTAGAAGTAAAAATTTTCAACAAATATTGTTATTTTTCTCAACAGAATTGGAAATCATTTGAAGGACTGCAATTACTTTGTTTTTAACAGCAGTGATGAAACTTTTTTACTGTATTGATGTGAAGAACAGAACTTGTTAAAAATATTTATTCATATTTAGTTAAGTTTCAATTAATTTTTAATTGCACTAATGAAAATTTTATTATAGCATTGATGCGGATAACTTACAAGAACAAAACAAGTATACTTTTTAATATTTATTCATATTCAGCTATCTCCATTTAATTAAAAACAATCCCATCCTAGTTAAATTTTAAGAACAAAAATGAACTTTAACTCAGAAGTGTATAATAAATTAAAAAGTTATTATATACTTACATGAACCCAAGGATGATCCAAAACTTCAGCAGCAGAATATCGTTCATCAGGATTCACTTGCAGCATCATTGTAATCAATTCCTGTACAAAAATGTTTCAAAATTTGAATTAAAAAAAAAACTTGCAGTCTAAGTAAACAAAATATTAAAAAGCAAGCAAACAAAATGCAAAAATGATAAGTTATGCGAACTAATTTAAAACATACACAAATTCCCCAAAAAGTAAATTAAAGCATTGAAATGAAAAACAGGTGATTTTATTATTAAAGTAATGCAAACTTTACATTTCTTCATAATGTAATCATCTACAATCACACAACAGAACATAAATTTTTATTTCTATAAAATTTAAGTCATTTAATCCTTTTTTTACTTTCTTGTATACAAAGAGAAAGTATTGCAATCGTCAAAAAATTCGAACTCGAGACTTTGACGAATCTCCATGTTTTAGACTTCTCCGAGTCTGAAAAACACAATTTTGGAATTATGTCTGTCTGTGAACACGATAACTCGAAAACATTAGAGATACAGGGATGAAATTTGGTATGTGATCTTTACACATAATTTGTAGGTTTCTATCAAATTTTGAACAAAATCCGTCTACGGGACGTTTGTGTGTTTGTCCGTGTTCATGTGAACACTATAACTCAAAAACTGGAATAGCTAGATGGGATAAAATTTGGTACACAGTTTTATCATCATGAATGTAGGTCCGTATCAAATTTTGGACCAAATCCGTTGAAGGGTTGACTGTCTGCCGGACTGTATAATCGCATACTTGTAAAAATTATATCTCCTAAACCCTTTGGCTTAGATAAATAAAAATTGGTATGACAGTTGCTAACATTAATTATAGATCTGTGCCCAAATTTCGTTTCAATTGGTTAAAAGAAGGCATTCAAATTGCATAATTAATTTTTCTAACCCGATTCTCCATACACATGCATACTAGTAGCAATCTCTGCGCACGCGGAAGGATTACGTCTCTTTGTCCATTAGCCGGCAAGAGTGGAAGTGTGTGCTAGATGGGTTTTAATCGCTACGCATCTCTTTGAATTTGATTCACCTAAATATTTTACAATCACTATAATCTACAATGAAAAACCTTCTGATAATCATTGGATTCTGGGTTACAATAGGTTCGAATTTTTTAATCCACACGGGGGAGGGGAAACAGCACCTTTTTGGGAAAGTATAAGAGAAAGTTTAGGGGAGACCAAATCCGCTGGTTTGATAAGAACACATGGTTTTGTCGTGAAGTTGTCACGGCAGCATTTTTTCTGTCGTAATTTTACTAAGCTTTTTACCTTTACAAAAAAATCTATCTCCTTTATAGCATTCAGCCAACCATCAAAAGGTAAAGGAAATTCAATATGCTAAACGGTTATCACAAAAAATATAGGATGGTGAGGTGCGTTGTGTATATTATTTTTTCAGCAATAACCCAAAGGATCTTAACTTTACCAAATGCTCAGATTTGCTAGGATGGTGGTGCACATGTGAAATGACAACATAATCAGTAATTTGTAAATAACAGTAAAAATTTATTTAAACTATGTCTGTGATTTAAGAAAAGAGAATCCTCGTATAAGTGAGGTAAGTATGATATTGCACATTTATAAGAGATAATTATACTTCAAAATTATTGCACACTTTATCAAGTAGTTAAAACTTCAAGATTGTTGTAGACATTATATTAAGTTAAAATGTAAAGTATTCACACAGACTATGATATAAAAAAAAGAACACAATATACAAGAAAACGGTGGGCACCCATCCGGCAAAATTCGCGAGTCCTTAATACATGATACACAAAAATAAAAATAAATCAATCACAAAGCATGGGGCATGAGTCACGGTAGATTTAATGTTAAGGTTATTCCCAAATACCATATCACATCTTAATCCAATTATCAATTCACGCAAGTTTGCTTCAAGTAAGACAAAAGAATTTTCGCTTCGTTAGACTATAAAATTAAGCTAACTTATATCAACTTCTATACTTTAACTTTTCATGACAATTAATATTGCATCCAACTACAAGAGAGAATTAAGTCAAATAAACTATCAAATCTTGATTTCAACCCCTTATATATATATATATTGCTTTAAATTTAATTCACGTGACTCCTAGCCCATGTTAAATTGATAAAAATAACAAGAGAAACACAGGCACATTCCTTAGTAAATTAATAACATCACAAAAACATGTGTTAGCCCATCTTGATTAACAATAAAAAGGAATTTGGATTACATTCACATCAATTCTACAACATGCCTTTACAAATTGAAATCCACCCCCTTATCCCCGAAACCCAAAAATATAAAATTAATGTCCCTTCATAGTCTATTAGTGTCCAAAGCTCCATATAATTTAAAAGATCTTTCCTTCATAAAATAAAATAAAAAGGGTTCTCATTCCTCTGGTACTGCCATCAATCTGGACGAAGGGGTCCTTCCTCAACCTGTGTCAGGTAAGCCAAGGAATCTTCTGCCACCTCCATTCACTCCATGCGCCCGGACGGAAACTCGCCTTGGTGACGGCTACCTCCTTCCTTCAATCCACACGCCGCGTCAGTCCCCATGGGACAATCTCCGAGCCGGAAAATGAAGATGTATAGTCAGCCAAAAAAAATAACCAACGACGTTTCAAGATCGACTCATTTCTTGTAGTTGACTCACGGCTCTAAACGTTTTCAAGCGCGCCGATCCAACGGAAAATTGGCGGCCTGATTACTGCCAAAGAGTCCGTTGTCAAACAAACTGAGGATGTCCATCAATTCAAAATCGGCTACTAATGCTGCGTTGGAGCATAAAGAGGCCGCCGAATTCTCAGCGTCACCGATGTTCACGGATTGCCAACTTCACCATACCGCCATCTCGCAGTTGCGCTACCACAAAGAGGATCTCAGCAAAACTAACTCATCGCTCGGGCATCAGGATGTCAAGGCCACTCACTCGAGAAAAGCCAAAATCAAAAAGGCCGAATCTATTTCCTGCAACCCCTTAAGTACTGTGGGGCGAATCTTCGTCATCGCGACGACAGCGCTTGACCGCTATTGGTCAAGAGACCAGTACCTACGAGGAAGACACGCAACGTCACGATTTCCGACCCCTTCACCAAGGATAGCCATCTTGGACGGCCCACAGGACCGGAAATGAAAAGAACGACTCAGCGTCCCTCTAAGAACTAAAATCGCGATTTAAACTCACCCACGCTATTGCTTTGAAGAAAACGAAGGAGTTTGAAAAGAAAAACCCAGTTACAGAACGCTTTAAATTAAACCCCATTTTGAACACATAAATATACATAAAAAACCAATTTAAAGCACAGAAAATAGATTTAATTGAAACATGATTAAATCTTCAACTAAAAAAAAATATAAAAGCACTCTCAATGACACATGAACCTACGGGATAAAAGAATAAAACTTGAAACTTCAAAAAGCAATTCTCTGAGTGTCTGTGGAACGAGCAAAGGATTTTAAAAAATAAAAAAACATTCTCAAAAGTAGCAACACTACAGTTTACATAGATGCAATTACTGAGAAGAGAAAAATTAACAAGGGATAGGGGGTCAGGAATTTACACCCAAGTTTTACACTTACAATTTTACAGTAATTAGTATTAAAAAGTATTCCATACTTATGACATATACTTTTGCCAAACAGATATTTAATATTAACTGTACATGCAATTCTATCTACCTCTTTCCTAATGCTTGCTTTAATTTAAACATAGTACTGATGAGTAGTTGAAGCAGCTCTCATGAGCCTCAGGCTTTTTTGATTCTGAGTCCCCTGAATTATGAAAGTTCACCACAATAACGCCTTTCATCAAGAACTTTTGGAATCCCTAAAAATGTTATCTGTCTCTTTCTGATTCTAGCCCTCACTGAAATAGGATGTAGTACTTGTACTAGGCTCCAGTGAAATCCCATGGGCATGGTGTGGGACTTCAGCTAGGCAGGTACAATGATGTCCAATTTTAGAAACGCTACTGACAGTGAATGATTGCATGAACTATGCTTGAAAACTCCTTATTCATTCTTCATTATAAGGATACCTCATACATTCAATTGAGTGAACTGTTCCATTATAAACGCAATACTAATTTGTTATAAAAAATATGATTAAGTGTACAATATTCTATATTGTGTATATTATATCTGATGTGGTTAACAATAAAAATGTTTAAAACTACATTTTCTCTTCTCACTTTCAAGGAAATTGGATAAGTACAAAAAATTGAAAATTAAAAACTTTTTAAATAAACTGCAATTTGATAATTACAAGATTACATATGAAAGTAGAAAATATTTAGCAAAGAAGTAGTATGACAAACTAAGTTTTGGTTATAAGTGCTTCTAAATTTTTAACATAAGGAATATTCTAATAACTAAACATTTTCAATACAGTATATATCAGTTCTGAGACATGAAAAAACTAGAAAGACGTTATTCAAAGCATATACCTAACTATTTAAACAGATTGAAACATTATAAATAACATTAAATGTATCTTCATTGCACACTAATATATTTCCAAGAAAATAAACTGGGAATATGAACATTAATTACAATAAAAAGTAAAACAAAATGAATTTAAGTCTTACTTTAGCGGAATCAGATATGTCATCCCAAAATGGTTTAGTGAACTCGTACTTTCCAGCCAGTATTTGATCGAATAACTCAACCTGGTCGTTATTTCGACTGAAAAATATAAATGCATGCAAATTACATGGTTCACAAGAACATAAAAAGCATGGATAGTATTCATTTGTTTAAGTTCTGGCATGAAACATGGCAAAAGAAAAGTAGAGCAAAAGTGAAGAAAATGAGTTGTACTGCATCATTTTCTAAACATGCAAAAAGCTTCAATAGCCAGGGACCAACAAGAGCCAGTCAGCTCCACCAATTTACTTAGAAATTAAACAAAATAAAACCAAAAAGTTGCATTGCAAACACAAACGTAGAAAGAATTAACTAGCTTTCATGATCTGCTGGTTAACCCATCATATTAGTAGCAATAATTAAAAGTCAAAATTTAAAATATTACAATTTGTTTAAATATTTATTTGTTATATTTAAATAGAAAACTATACAACAACAAAAATTGAAATTATTGCACCAAATCAACTCCTATTTATAGAGGGGGGGGGGGGGGATACAACAGGAGGCTGGAATCAATGACTACTACAAAACAACTAAAAAGTAAAACTGTTAATGAATTTTAGAATTTTGCTGCCTGCAAGTACCTAATATTTGATGCGAGTGGGTTATCTGTGATGCAAATAAGTTAAATAAGTGGACTTAAGTGTTACAATATGCATCTAAATGCAATTAATAAAAATTTGGCAACACTCCCCAATCAACAAATTAATTCCTAGGACTCAACTGAATGATAATACAGTGAAACCTCTCTGAGCGGCCACCCCTCCGTTCCGAGAAAAATTGGCCGCTCAGAGGGGGTGGTCGGTCTGAAGGGTTTTCGTTACAATTACAAGATAATTGCTATAATACAATATATAAACAAATCTGACACATATTTCTTATTTAAAATGAAGTTTGAGTTTGTTTATATTAGTTTCCTGGCTTTCTCCCTACTAAGAGAAAATAGTACTTTATTTAATAATTTTTTTACATTTTTTGAAAAAAGGATACAATTCGCGATTGTTTTAAGTTTTTACCCTTCTCGGGAAAAAAACCATTTTTTCAAGTTCGTTTTTCAGTTTAAAAAGTAAATCTCTAACCAATGCGTTTGTTAAATGGGATGGGTGAACCCACCCGGCGGCCGTTCAGAGGGGTTGGGTGGCCATTACTAGGGGTTATTTTAACATTAGGTCTATGGGCCGAAAAATCAGTGCCATGAAAAATTGGCCGTTAAGAGGGGTAGCCGTTCAAAGAGGTTTCACTGTACAAAATTATAAACATAAAAAAATAAAAATTTATTTACAATTTATATTAAATTTTGGGCCTTTTAAATGGCAACAGTTGGTCTGACTTATTTGGTTAAGTTTAAATAAAACAAAATGGACATAAAAACGTCAGAACATAGATAATTAAAATGAAGAATGAGAAAATATTAAAATATTCATATGATAGATCAGATGTTTCTTATTCAAATTCAGTAGTCCTAAGTGACAGTTTGAAACAGTGATTCTTAAAAACAAATAGTTCATCAAATCAATCCACAAATGAAAAAAAAGGGTTCATTGGATCCATTAATGTGGAATTATTTACAATGTGAAAGGTCACAATCGATGAATCTTTAATGATCCATAAAATAGTAAAAAAGTAGATTACAGAGAATATCAATTTTACAACAATGGGAACATCCCAAATTGTTGCTTCAATACATGTATTCTGCTCTTCTTTACATGTATGAGCAGCAAATTTGTCTTTTAATGGAATATATTTTGATTCGTTGTTACAAGGGGGAAATTATGGGAACGATCACATTTTGTATAGCGAAAAACTGATTTACTTCGGAAACTTCAGAAATTGAAGGAAAAAAATTTGTTTAGTATATTTTACAATTTTGATTCTTTTTTAATAAAAGCAACACCAAAGGAATATAACACAAGAGGATGAAATTCAATGAGGACATGAGGAAAACAGCAGTGATATAAGTGAAGATGGAAAGGTAATGCTTTGTCTCAAAAAGATAATGTCAATAAAAGATTTCAGCAATTTAATTGGTATGCATTAAATAGCCAGAAATCAGTAATTTGGAAAAATAGGATGGCTACAGAAACCGAGAAAAAATTTTCCCCGACTAAACTTACAACATTTCCCTGATTTACGGCTACTAATTATATTAGTTTCCTGGCTTTCTCCCTACTCAGAATCACTGTATATGTACAATATACATTATTAAAAACACTTTTACCAGTTATTTGATATGAAAAAATATTTTTATGAAATTTAATTTTTAAAAAATGGAATAAACATCCTAAAAAAAATCTATTAAAACTGTATATTACATTTCTTATATGAAAAAAATACTGGAAATTTTAACAAAATACCTTGCTTCTAAAACTGCATAAAAATTCTAAGAAACATTAAAACTACTCTTTGCAACAAAAGTTAAATTATATTAACAGTAAAGGTTATTATGATCTTTGCTCAAAACTTTAACAATTCAATAACTAATTAGTGCTCTTTTCATGAGTACCAGAATAACATGTTGCAGCATAAATATAAAAATAGTATAATTATATGTACCTAATAATACATATTTTAGCAAAGATTTAAACAAGATTAACTGCCAAAATATTACTTCAAATCTTTATTCTTTAACAAATCATAAGAAATTAATTGCTCTAATCAAAAACTTAAGCTTTTATAAATGAATATAAGCTTTTTTTTTAATTCCATTTATTATTACAAATAATGCTAGACATAAGATACTAATTTATAGATAATAACTCAAGTAACTATTAATTTTCCCTGATTTTTTGATATTTTTACGAATTTCCCTGATTTTTCCAGATCAATAAAATTCCTTGATATTCCTGATTTCCAGGTTCTGTTGCCACCCTGAAAAAGTTTAATTGAATTTGAAAAAAATTTAGATTAATAGAATTTCAATAACTCGGCAATGTGAAAGGGACTAGAAAGTAACAAGAGCAAAAAGAACTGATGCACGATCTAGTGCAGAACCAGAACTCTAAAAAAGTACAAATTACGTCCATCTAAAATTTCTACAAATCAAATTTTCCAGCAGTAAAAAATGTTGTATGCTTGTTGCATTAAAAAATAAACGCATTAACTGAGTTTATAAATTAGTTTTAATAAAAAAGTCTGCAACAGAATTTTTTTAAAAAAACTTTCTTTCAATAATTTTGATATATATAGGTCTGCTAAACCCTTCTAGTAATTTACATTACCTTTTTTTTGTCACTTGAAGGTCGAAACAATTTACAAATTTATTAATTTGCTAAATACTTCAGATACATAAAAGAGACCTGAAATATTGCTTTTCAAATAAACACTTCTTTGATTTAAAATATTTTACCTAACAAAAGGAGGAAATCCACAAAGCAAAATGTAAGTAATAACACCAGCTGCCCAAATATCAACTTTCAAGCCATACCTATAATAAAAAATTCATATTAGCAAAAAAAGTTAACAGCAATGCTGAAACTGAATTATGCATGATATAATAATTTTAAATTAATACATACATGTGTGTAAGTGATGAATCATTTTGCTAAATGTTGCTTTTCAACACTAAAATTATGTTCAATTCTCTTTCCCTCTCTTCTCATCACTTTTAAGCAAACACACAGCTTGCAAGCAATAAAAAAAAAATCTTGATGAACTTTCAATTCTGCTAACATTGAAGTATGTTTCCCATTAGCGTTAAGTAGTCATCCAGAGAATTCTTTCTAGAATATCTAATTATTTATACTTATTCCCTTCTGGCCTTGGTGAAACCAAGATGGAACTTCCATTTTCTTCTATGAAATACAATCTCGGTTCTGAGCTGAACATGTGGGTAAACCTAATGTCTAAATCATAGAAAACAACTGATTATGAATGAGAAATGAAGACAAATTTTGGACTCTTAAAGGATCTTCAAGATCATTCATGAAGTTTATCTTGTATACATAACAGTGTAAAGCAAACTGTAGCCAAAGCAAAAGTTTAAACAACAAATCAAACAGGTCTAAATAAATATTGTAAAGTGTTTTTTCAAAAGATTTCTGTAACAGCGCTGAAAAAGAAATTGCACATGCATATACAAGGTGCCTCTACTCCAGAAACAATCTTTGAGGGCAGGTAGAAAAGATTGATATGAGCCATATTCACATAGAAAGTATGATAAAAAAATGCCACTGCAAGGGATTCAAGCAACACAGGAAGTAAAGTTGTTTATTAGGTGAAACTTAACAATACAACAATTGGTAGGCATAGAAAACAGTCTTACGAAGGAGTTTAAAAGTTGTCAGTGATAATAGCAATTACTGCTGCTAATATTCAAGAATTTTTTAAAGTGTTCAGCAATCTCAGTGGCATCAGTAACTGACACGAATTACAATCAGAACTTTAAACAATTCTTGTGAGAGTGTTTTCTTTGTGTCCCAATTTTATTGTACTGCTAAGTTTCATCTAATAAAGTGTTTTATCTTGTTTCCTGCACTGTGTCTGTGTAGCTTCTATAGGGTTATGTTTCTGATCAAGCATTCCTATGCAAGTATGGATATATATCAAAGCTCTTGACTTTGCCTCAAAATTTGCATGATGGGTTATGAAGAATGCAACAATGTCCATCGATTATGTTGAAGTTCTTTGCCATATACTAAGAGATTCTATTTTAAAATGTGATTTCTTTTTGAGTTGAAAAGATAAAATTCATTCAATTATTTTTCTATAAAAACTTGATATTTATTTATATTAAAAGAAGTTGCTACCCATACGAAATATTAAATTCAATGAAGTTAGGATATACCATAACATTTTGAGGCTAACACACACAAAAAAATTGAGAGCATTTACCTGGATTTTGCAAAAAAAAAAAGTGCATTTACCCTCATTTTAATGTTGTGACATATTTTCATCAAACAATGTCACTAAACTGAAATTCTAAAATTTTGGATTGGTAACCCCTCTTTATTTTTCAAAAACTTAATTTAGCCTGATTCAAGTTATTCCACTTTTGTTCATAATTTTCCTATAATATATTGTGTTCATACTGAAGATGAATTGCTGATTGTTACAAGAATTAAAATAATACAAACCCAGTTTCAGCAAGAATTTCAGGTGCAACATAAGTAGGTGTTCCACAGACAATATATAGAGGTTCTTTAACTTCAACAGCTAACCCAAAATCCCCTAATTTGAGAGATCGAGTTCCATTCTCATGTTCCACAACCTATAATCAAAAAAATTTCTTAGAAGTTATTTTTTCAAACAATCAACAGAACCAGAATTGCAACCAGGAAATTTAATATTTAATTTTTCAGGTGGAATTATCAGAATGCTTCATGCTAAACCATAATATTTTTTTACTTGAATATTATTTACGACTGCAAGTTTTAGAAACTGAGATAAAAACATAAGTAAATTTTAAAAGTGTTTTTTGATAATATGAATGAACTTCAGACAGCAGCAAAAATTTTAAAAAAAATAACCTTAATTTTTCACAACCATATGCATTACAATGCATAAACCTGACTGCAAATTTCGTTTTAAAATCAAATTTAAATAGTACACATGTTACCTATTATGCAGTATTTTGCGATGCATTTTAGAACATTTATTTGTACTCAGTTTTTATAATACATTTCAGATTCTTCCTTCCTTTTAGAGATTTATTTTCAAACTTTCACATATATATCTAACATTAATTATTTTTCCTACTATTGAATTAATAAATGTAAATTAAAGAGAAAAGTATTTTACCATTTATTAAGTACAAAAATTATTGAAGAACATGGCAAAAAGTAAGTAATAAATAATAAGCTGTATGCTTTTACAACCTCAGTTCTGATACAATTCAAACTACTTAAATCAAACTTTCAAGGTAAGGTTTATTCATATTCATCATTGATGCATTTCCTTACTCTATGACTGGCATTAAAAACTCTTATGTCCATTATTAATGCTTAATTTTCAAACTGTAGCAGAAGATACAGCCATCCACTAAAATGTTCACAGTAAATAACATTATTTTCAATCTGACTCTAGAACATATACTTAAGACTGGAACTCATTTACTATTCTGCATGACAAAGAAAGAAAAATCAAAACAACTTACTAATAAGTTCTCTGGCTTGATATCACGATGAACTATGTTTAAGCAGTGCAAATAATATAAAGCACTGCTTAAATCATGAACCATGAAACTAGCATCTTTTTCTGTATACTTAGTAGCTGAAGCAATAGCATCAAACAAATCACCACCCTAAGCGATAAAAAAAATATCAGGAATAAGGACTTTGTTCGATAAAAGTTAACACTATAGCTCTGTAAAAACACATGCTAACAGTGCAGGGAAGACAAGACACAACCTCTTCAAATTAACACATCATTTATGATTAATAAAATAGTAGAGAATTAATTTTGTGTTATCTTTTTTACTAAGAAAAGGAAAATTAATATGCCGTAACATGACTTATTTTTACTGGGCCAGGCATTTAAAATGTTTCCACTCTTAGAAGGTGTAGAATAACATAATGAAGCTAAAAAAGACGAGAATGTTCAGAAATGATATAAATTCCATAATTAATCAGAAATTTAACTAAAGAAAAGAGAAGACTAAACTCCAGAGAAAACTAAATAACTTCAGAAGGAAAAAAATAAATAAGAGACAAAGAATAAACGTTCAGTGTCACCTTACAAATGAAATGTTTTTTAACAAAATTCTAGATTGACTTGGATATTTAAAATTCTTAGTTTGTTCAACTACCATTTTTATACATGAAATGCAACTTAATTAAACACATTATGGAACAGAACCAAGACAATTTAGTTTGCAATCTTTTTCTATTCATCTATGCATGTTTAATATAATGAATATCAAGAAATTTTAATCTACACAGAACACAACACATTTTCAATTGAAGCACCCATATCAATGTTTTAATTTTTAACCTGATATTGCAGAATTTTCTTTCTCCTCAAAAGTTCAAAATATCATTTTGCTTATGAATATTTGAAAAAGCGAAACATCTCTCTTGCCATAATTTTTTTTGTTTTTTTAAAAATGTGTTAGCGAACTTCAAGAAACAACTTTCAGGGTTTTTTTTTTTTTAAATAATATCCTGTCTGCTCATCTCAAAGCTTTTTCAGAAGCTTGGAGAAAGCACACACACACAAAAAGGATCCTTGCATTCTCTTAATATAAACAATCAATCTTTGGGGAAAAAACAAAAAGTAGTTCGAGACACCACAAATACCACTAGAGAGTTACAAGTGTTATCTGAAAAGACAGTTTCATGAATAACTTCTTTTGACTTTTTTAATTAGTTTAAAAGACATAACATGATTCTCCCTTGTTTGCTGTCATATATTATACCTGCATAGCCACTAACTTCTTAAAAGTCAATATCAAGACAAGATTAAACACTGAGCTTTGACAATCTTTAAAAGAGGGATTCTTTTCCCATATTTGCAATAAATTTTGGTTTCAAAAAATTTGAATTGGGTATAACATAGTTTGCATACAAGCTCACCTCTGGAATTTCAGAACATTTACAGCTAAGATAGGTATAAATCTATCCACCTATATAATTGCTGCAAACAAAATAATGCAACTTACTTTTACTAACTCCATAACTAAATAAAGATCATTTTCAAAGTCAAATTCTTCAATCAGTTGTACAATATTTTCATGTTTTACACATCTGAGAATTGCCACTTCACTTTCAATTAAATGTTCCTGCAAAAAGTAATTAGAAAACAATTATTACATTGCTAAATCACGAATACTGTAAATAAATGCAAGGAGAAAGTGTAGATTCACTTACTTTTCCTTTGCATTTATTTTTATCAATCACTTTTAAAGCATATTCTGTCTTATTTATCCTGAAAAATGACAATGTATATTAGATAAGATTTCAGATGTGAAATAAATTCTTGGGTAATTTAAAAGTATACCTACTTATCAGTACAAGTGTAAACAACAGCAAAATTTCCATCACCAATTACTTTCCCCACATCATACTTTTGAGAAATAGGAAGAGGAATTTGAGACAAAGAGAGATCATGACCATTTTGGCTTTCATGTCTGCTATGGCTCTACAAAATAAATTTTACAGAAATGTTTATTGAATATTTCAAGAATTAAAACTATGCATTTTCTACATTTACAATGAATAAAATCTGAAGTCTTAAATTAAAATGTTTTCTTTTCAAAATAAATGCAATATTTCATAATGATTTGCAAGAATGCCTTCATTGAAAAAGGAAATAAGTAAATTTTCTAGAAATATTATACAACAATTAAAAGCTATAATTTGGGTGATACTACAAGCTATAAGTAAAACAAAATGCATTGTATTATTCTAATGACTAATAATATAGATATTGCATACCAAAAAAGGGGGGGGGATCTCAATGCACATATATTAGGGTGTCCCCCCAAAAAATCAAATTTCAAAACACTTTGATTTTTTTCAGATTTAAAAAAAAAATATTTAGAGGTCCCCAAGGTCACTGAATTTGCATAGCAATGGCCAAAATAGTGTGAAATTATTTTTTTTATTAGCTACATTAAAAAAAATAGTCAAATGACATTTTTTTTTTCAATTATCAAAGCTACTTATTCAAAGTTACTTGTTTCAGCCAAATTCTTTATTAATTTTGTATTTGCTCTGGGTAGTGAGAAACATAAAATATTACTAAAATCAAGGAAAATATGAATTAGTCGACATTTCTACTTTCTGTATGCACACAAAGTGAATTTAAGTAAACAATTAATTATTTTACAATTGGTAAATAAAACCAATGAAGATAGCATCCACAATGATAATAGCATCTATAATAAATGAGTAAGGCTGCTCTTCCTCTATGACATCTCACCCGTCTGTAAAGTCTATAGAGTTTTCAAAAAGTACTATTCATCAGAAATGGCAACGTAATTCAGTGTGAAACTGATGAACAATTAAAAACACAGTTTGTAGCATCAAAGTCAGTTGTTCATTGGGTCATCGTTTTATGGTACTAGTTTCTTCTTTGCAAGATGGAAGTACTAAGCTTCTTGGTGTACCCAAGTTATTGTCTGGAAGTGCCAAAGAAGCAGCTGATGCTGTTTAAGAGCAATCGTGGAGCTGTGAATCCCAAGTAATTGGTATGTGTTTTGATACAACCACATCAAATAGTGGAAGATCCAATTAAGCATGTACTTTTCTTGAGCAAGAAATAGGCAGAAACCTTTTATGGATAGGATGTTGGCATCACATGTTTGAGGTTCTACTTTCTGATGCATTCAGTGTGTGTTTTGGACTATATACTGGGCCTGAAATCCTTTTATTTATGAGATTCTGAGAAAATTGGTACAAGCTCAACCACCATGAACCAAAAAAGCAATCAATACCTATAACAACAGCATCAGACAGTTTTAAAACTTTTATTTCTCTGCAGCTGAAAATTGCTACAAAACTGCATAGGGATGATTACAGAGAGCTTTTAAATCTTGCATCATTAACGATTGGACTAGACATTCAATTTACCATTCGGAAACCAAGTATACTTCACCGAGCTCGTTGGATGGCAAAAATGGAGGGATCCTTGAAAATAGAGTTATTGTTTAATGGTAATGAAGCCAGAATGGCATTCATGGCTACAGAGTTTCAAGGTATGCAACGATTTAATTGGTTTGTTGTGTGTATATTTGCAGTCCTAGTTTACTTGCCAATCTACTGTTGATGCTCCTACTAATAATCTTTAAATCAGTAAAGCATCATGATGACAAACAATTAAGCGATAAAGGATTAAAAATGATTTTATGTCATTACTGGTATTTAAGTGGAGAACTTGCAACACTTAGCTTGTTTTCAAATCTTGTTTCTGATGAGCAAAAATCAAAGCTTGTTTTGAGAATGAAAAAAGAAAGGAGTTCTTCACATCTATTAGAAACACTTGCTCTCAAGTTGGATGATTTGTGAATTTCTCATAGTTTCTTTGAAACAGCTAAAATTGAAGATAGTTTCCTCACTGTACCAGTTAAAGATTAGCCCGAAAGGCCATCCTATAAAAAAGCTGTAATATTTGCTAAAAACTTGGTTTGTGTAAATCATGTTGCTGAACAAGCTGTTGCACTGATCAAGGACTTCAATCGTGCAAAAAAAAAGTTCTTGTTACAAGTTGTAGAGATGCACAGAAAGAACTTCAAGCAGTGCAATAGCCAAACTCTCCTTGAAATTTAGTTGATAAAAAATATGTGAATGTGTAAAAAAAAGTGCAAATATGTGATTGTTTGAAAACATTCTTCTTCATTGGTTTTATTTATCAATTGTAAAATAATTAATTGTTTACTTAAATTCACTTTGAGTGCATACAGAAGGTAGAAATGTCAACTAAATCATTTTTCCCCTTTATTTTAGTAATATTTTATGTTTCTCCCCACCCAGAGCAAATACAAAATTAATACAGAATTTGGCTGCAATAATATAAAAGTAGCTTTGATAAATGAAAAAAATGTCATTTGAATATTAATACTTTTTAATGTAGCTAATAAAAAAAATACTGCATTTCACATTATTCCATTCATTGCTATGCAAATTCAGTGACCTTGGGGACCTCTAAAAATCCTAGCATTTTCAAACTTTTTTTTTTTGTAGCTCCTGGGACATCCTCATATCTATACACTAGCTGTATGGCCCAGCGTTGCAGGGGCTATCTCGAATAATGGGATATTCCCAGGTGGAAAGAAGTGAGGTCATGTGAGGCCTCTGGATCCATATATTTTCATATGGCCTGCCTCTGTTTTTTTCAACAAAAATTGTCACTTTCTCCAACAAACGTTACGAAGTTAAACACCTTAATACTAAATAGGAAAGAAAACGATTTTTTCTGATATTAATAAATCCAAACACATAAGCTCTCTAAAAAGGAAATACCAGCTTCCGTTAAATAAATAAATGGAAAAACACTGTATGTGAACCATTAGATTTTAAAAGGGGACTTCTGTAAACTCGAATGAAATTACTTTTTTTTTTACGTTTTCGATTTGATGAATGTTGTTGCATTGTTTGGTGTAAAACCTGAAATTCTGCCATTCACACTTAAGTTGTAGTAAATCATCAAAGTTTTCATATGATGTTAGAAGGGGACTTCTGTGTGGAAGAGGATCTTCAATTGACCCTCCAAAAGGCCTAAAATTAATTTACATCGCTATTTTTTTTCTAATTTTTATTTTTAAAATTTAAATTTATTTAGAAATAAACAAATTTTGAATTCAATTTGAGTTTGATATTTCTTGTTTCATATTTGTTTATCCCTGAATTTTACTTAAAAATCAGTAGCTTTCCAAATTTAGATTTCTTTGCAAACAAAGACACTTTTACTTTTATTCGAGTTTCATTGATAATCCAGGCTTCATGATCATTTTCCCTGAATATTTTTCTTTAAATCTAAATTTTACTTAAAAACAAGTAACTTTTAAAATTTATTAGGATTCTTTTAGGTTTACTTTCAAATAAATTAATTTTGAATTTTATTTGAGTTTCCTTAATATTTATAGCTTCTAATTCTTTTTCCCTCGATTTTTTTTTTCTGTTTTAAACGAATAACTTTAAAATTCTATTTTATTTTGAGGCTTTAAATTTTAATATACTCACAAATAAATTTTGAATTTTAGTTAAGTTTCAATGATATTCTTGGCTTTATAATGATTATTCCCTAAAATTCTGAAGCTTTTATATTGTTTGATTTTAAAAAGGGACTTCTGCAAAATTTAAATTTGTATTTTTGAAAAAATTAAAAATGGTACTATTTTTTTTTTGGTTTTCGTCCAAAGGTTCATTTTCTACTGTGAATTTCGATGTTGTTTGCAGACCATTTTTTTCCTCCCCCTGTAAAATTTTAAAAATGTCAGAAGTTTTATTTTAAAATAAATCGATTCATGTGATTTCTGCTCAATAAATGGTGGCACATGACTGACATAACACTCATGTGCCGCTGATATTCAGTAATGAAAAACGTAAAAAGCAAGAAAATGATTTTTTTGATGTTTATAAATCAAAACAAGGAAGTTTGCTAAATAAGAAGAGA
>BGPR01007690.1:46851-69324 GCA_013235015.1 Araneus ventricosus
TGGATAACCAAAAATTTTTAAAATTTAATAAGTAAGAGCATACCTTCATTTAAGGAATATGGGGAAGAAACTCTTCTCCTAGAAACTGGAGATTGAATGTTGAACATCCCAGATCTACGAGCATATTTTTGAAAGCTGCCAGCATTTCTAACCCCATGCATCAGGTACTTGTATTCTAAATATTCAAAATCATATCAAAATTAAACACATTATCAATAATAAAAATTTTATAACATAAGAGAGAAAAAAAAAAAGAAAAATACCTTCAGAATCCAAATCAAAATCATCATGGGAATACTTTTCAGGTCCATATGCAATAAATATGTCTTCTTCAGAAAAGAAATCAATTAAGCTCATGACCTGTCAAGAAAATATTTTGAAAAATAGATAAAATATTCACTACATAAACTTTTAAAGACAAAACACATTATTCATATAGAATAAAGCAAATGTGAGGGATGAGATTGGCAAAAAAGCAAAAAGACTGAAATCATACGCGAGCAAAAAATTTATACCATAATTTATACGCGAAAGATGTTTTAAGAAGTAAAACATCAGAACATGCAACATGATGAAAATATTACACTATAATAAATAACTTAATTATTTATAATTCAGTATGTAAAAATAAGAAAAATAATATTAAATTATTATTAAATCATTCACATTAAAAGTTAACAAACAAGCTTAACACATCATCAAGGGCATCAGAAAATACAAAATTAGACATTAAAACATATTTACCACCTGTACATCACTAAGATGCAACATTCACCCAACAGAAGTCTGAGAAGAATTATATTTAATAGCCTTTTGATAAAAGTTGGCTAAAAAAATAAGGACAAATAATTTCTTTTGCTTCATGCAATTGTATAAAGTGCTCTTTACACACTTGGTGCTTTTGTGTAAAGTAAGCTCTTTATAAATTATAAAAACGTATCATATATTGAGTTCTGTTTTATTTCTTTTATTTTTATACTTTTTTGCAAAAGTAACAGCACAGTGATTTTGCACCTTATAAAGTGAGAGGGGTCGAGAAATTGTACAGTTACAATGGCAGATTCATTCAGCATTATTGTTATTTGAAACATCTTATTAATTGTTAAAGAAGAGGTTTTCTTTCGTTTTTTTTTTATTTGTGTGGCTTTTGTTGGCAACAGATCTCCATTAACACACTTCCCCCCTTGTTTTGGAGGGCTCCTATCTTTGACAGATTTTTCTTCAATAAAGGATGTGTTTGCATCCTCTGCAAGTTTATTTTCAGTAGAGGCTCAAGTTTCTGCACAGTCTTCATTAGTATCCCTTTGTGTAATTACTGGCATAGTTGTGGGAACTACATTATCTCTAGAATGCCTAGGTAAATGATCTGTTTTATTTTGAAGATTTCTTTTACGTCTTATTCTCTGCTTTTTTGCTGCATTTGCACACAGCTTTTTAGCTACCTCCTTTGACAGGAGTTTTTTTTATGTAGTTTATTTGTTTTTGTTCCATTTTTTTTATATTTCTTTATCTTGGTACGCCTACAAGATGACCTTTAGTTTTCAACTAATTTTTTTTCAACATGTTCATACAAAAAATTTTTTTTTTTTTTGCAAAATATGCCACAGAGGTTTTGTTTTCTGCAAAAAAGGTGGTACTTAATACTTTGAATGGCACAGAATATGTTGGAATGTTCATCCAT
Organism: Araneus ventricosus; assembly: GCA_013235015.1. NCBI lineage: Eukaryota > Metazoa > Arthropoda > Arachnida > Araneae > Araneidae > Araneus > Araneus ventricosus. The sequence continues at coordinate 48,533 of BGPR01007690.1, forward strand.
GTAGAGCTTGCTAATATAATGTTGTTTCGTCAGCAGAAGATGAATCAGCTAGTCTGCTACCCGGTGGAAAACCGCATGGTCGAGCATATTTTCCCAGAATTTTCTTTCAAAAACGGAAGACAGAAAGGTTTCTTTTCTTTGTGTAAAAGCGGAATTTTCAGAAGAAAAAGCAAATTTACTGGGAGGGGAGAGAGAGAAAAAAGGGGAAGGGGGCGAAAAAACGGAAATCCGTAAAAAAAACCCCGGAATTTTGAGAGAAAAAAAAAGCAAAATTTCTCTAAAATAACAAAAAAGCAGAAGAATCTCATCCCTGAAATGTGGATGTAAACATTCGGATTTAACAAATCACATTATCAGGATACAAAGTTCAAAGTAAATCTTGCAATTTCAATAATACAGTAGAACCCTGGGAATTCGAACTAATTGGGGCTGACCTTTGTTTGGATTCTGGGAAATTCGGTAAAATACTCTCAATATACCGAATGCAGTAGAGCAGAGTTTCCCAACCTTTTCGGTTGTGCAGGCCACCTTTTGCATAAAAAATATTTTGAGGCCCACTTTTTAAATATACAAGTAAATAATGCAAACAGATATAATACATATATATTATATGCATGCATGTGTCAATAATTAGCAAAGCTTACTATAAAAGGATTAAAAATATATTGTTTTATAAAGCAAAAAACTTTATTATTATTACTTAGCTGTTACTATGGATGAAAACTCAAAAACAAGCATTCAAGATTCAATATAAAAAAAAAAACTCAATGGGACTTTTGACATTGTTTGTCTCCCACTAGATTGTCAACATCTGGATTAAAACTTGACAGTTTCAGCCTCAAGTCACTTTCCACATTCAGTCTGTTTCTGCACTTATATTTAAAAAAAACTAAAGTTGAGAAAGCACGTTCACACAAATAAGTTGTCAATAACCCCATCAAATCTCTCAATGCATGCTTGGCAATTTCTGGATCCTGCAGCTGAACATTTATCCAGAATGGGACCAATGATGTTCTATACAACGATTTTAGAGTCTGGTCACATGATATTTCAATTAACGAGTCTTCTTCAAAAGGATTTCTGAACCATTGGTTCTCTGCTTGAATTTTCGAAAAGTAGCACCTAAAACATATACGAAAAGGCCTACTGACTGCTCAAATTCTCATTTGTATGAATGAAGGAAAACATTTATAACCACAGAACAAGGAAATAAAATTAATTATTAATATTTTTAAAATTTTATATTAATTACTTTTGTAGTTATTAAAAATATATTAATACATTTTTTTTAAAAAATATATAATTTCAATTACCTGAGGTTTGAAACGAAAGATTGGAGGCGATATTTTATAGTTATTGATGTTGCCTTATCAATTTTAATATCGTTGATTTCCAGAAAATCATTTAAAGATGGAAATGATTCAAAGCAATCTTTTCCTACTTTTTTAGCCCATCTTTAAAGCTTCACTGCCATTGCTTCTACCTTGTCTTGCACAAAAAACTTATGGATGTCCTTGTCCTGCAGTGATAAGTTGAGAATATTGAGAGAACTGAAAATATCTGCCAAATATGCCAACCGTTTCAACTAGTCTAAGTAGTAACTTGCATGTTTTCCATCACAACCTTCGCCCTTAAGGAAAACCACAAGTTCGTCCCGGAGTTCAAACAATCTTGACAACACTTTACCACACAATTTCAGCCACAGAATTTCACAGTGAAGCAAAAGTTGTTTGTGTTCGCTGCCCATTTCATCGCATAAAACACCAAACAGTCATGAATTTTTAGGCCTTGCTTCGATAAAGTTGACATTTTTACTGCATTGTCAAGAGTTTTTTCAGACACTCGTCCAAACCTTTAACTGCAAGAGCCTCTCTATGTAAGCTACAATGAGTCCATTGAACCAAATGGGCAACCGACTTCACTTTGGCGACTACACCAGTATGAATTCCCGACATACCACGAGCACCACCAGTTGTCAAACCTACACACTTGAACCAATCAACCTCAATTTCTTTTACAAAATTGTCAATACATTTGAAAATCTCTTTGCCAGTTGTTTTTGTAGGCAAAGGCAGGCAAAACAACATTTCTTCTACAATATTTCCATTGAACTCAAAACGACCAAAAGTTAATAAGTTAGCCTGACCTGCAATGTCTATACTTTCCTCAAGCTGCAGCGAGAAATATTGGCTTTGTTTCAAAACAGTCATCACAGCTTCTTTCACACTTTCTGACATTTCATCAATTCTTTTTACAGTTGTGCTTGATAAAGGAATTTCATTTATTTTTTGGTACATTTTTCATCAAATAAAGAATTACTTATTATTTTTGCCGCAGGTATAATAAGTTCTTCTCCCACAGTGTGAGCTGACCTTTTCTTTGCGATTAACATAGATAACTGATAAGAAACTAAGCTATTTTGTTTTGAAAATTTTTCCATTGTCGATTTAGTCATAGAAAAATTTATCTTTTTGATTTCAAGGAAATCAATAGTCTTTCCCACATATTCAGGATGTTTGGTTGATAAATGCCTTTCAAGTTTTGATGGTTTCATACATTCGCTGAGACAGCGTTTCAAAATCACACACAGAGGCATAGGTTCTTCCTCAGAACCAGAAAATACAAACCTGTATTTTAAATAATCAGGGTTTATATTTACAAAAATATTAGGTTTTTTTGCTTTTTTATTACAATTTGAACTTGATATTGACTTACTAATACTATCACTACATGTAGAATTAGATGTAGAAGTTCCTTCATCATTTGACAGCTTCCCTATATGGCAAGACCCAGTCCAAAACCAATCACCCATATTGGCATGAAATAAAAATAATTCACAACAGACAAAACGCAACAACACAGCCAAAGCCAAACTCGAGGGTAGGGAAAGCGGGAGGAGAGCATTAACCTTGACGACTGATGACTCTTGAAGCTCCCTGTATCATATTCGCGGAGCTTTTATTTCATATTAATTCTTATTAAATGTGGTGTCTACTACTACTGGCTACCACTTTTAACTGTAACCTGTTTTAACTGGTAATTGAACAAGAGTTTTGGTTTCACTTTCTCTAGTAATGATTTCAGTAATATTTAAGGCTACGGTTTCTTAAAAACTATTTTTATCCTAAGTATTTACAGTTATTGATACACTGGTAGTGCAACTGAGTTATTTCTTTTAATAAAGATAACAGAACACCCTGATTTTAACTCGTGACTAGTGTTCCGCGGCCCATTAATAGGCTACCCGAGGCCCATGGGTTGGGAACCACTGCAGTAGAGTATTGACTCTGGGTGCTCTGTGAAGGTGTACAGAAGGGGCACATGGCGATTTGCACGGTACACTGGCAAACAAGTTGAGGGTAAAAAGAAGACATCGAGTTTAATTAAGGTGCTGTATTCATTCTTAAAGACCAATTCGAACACTTCTTTTAAGTTAGGAATAAACATTAGCTTTGTTTCTGATTCATAATTGTTATTTTTCTTCATTTTTCAGTAAAAAAATTTCAGAAAATTAAAAAAAAAAAAGATGTTCGGATTATCCAAAATTTTGGATTCGGTTCTACTGTATTACAATTCCCAAAGCCAAATTTAAAACTGACACAAAATTTGTCAATGACATCAATACTTACTTAATCTGATTTAAAACTTCATATTATTCATTTATCAAACCGGTTAGAAACCTAGCATACAGTTTTTAGATATTAATGCTTATTAAGAGCCCTAGGTTTGAAAATGAACTGGTATTTAATGAAGTTGTAGAAGAGCTTAAATTTACAATTCTGATGCATTCATCAGGAAAAGCATATTACTAATCATACAAAACAATTATGTGGCAGATTAAAATGCCATCCTCTTTTAAATCTCCAAATGAGTAAACTAAGATTGAAAGAACTGAATCTTAATTAAGTAAATCCCAAGTTAAGGATAAATTATGATCAAATTTTAACACCAAGTTATATGTTCAAAGTTAATTGATATTTTACAATATTTATCTCTCATTTGTATTGATAAAATGTTCAGAAGCCCACAATGAGCAAATTAAAATAAGCAAGATAAAATAAAAATATTTCAATTTTGGTGAAAAAAATTTAGATTCAAATTCGTTTATTAATACTTATGTAATTATTTTTACTGAAGTAAAATGAAGAGAATGAACATATTTGTTTCTTATGAATGAATGGACTACATCAGAATTTGAACATTACGGGGTGCAATAAAAAGGAAATAAACTTTCAGTATTTCTATAAACTGATTTAAAAAATTCATCTCATCAATGTAACTAATTACATGGATAATACAATTAGTTAATTGTTCTTGGCGTGAAAATTTATTTTCCAATTATATAATTTTGTTCTACTTAAATTTTAAAAATACCATTCGTGCTCTAATTGGGAATAGATTTTTAAATCCAGAAAAAGAAGAATTTAATACTTGAAGTTTAGTTCCTTTCAAAAGAACATAGATTCTAAATGAAAACTTAAATTCTGATAAATGATACAAGAATTTTTTAATCTAAATCATTAAAATTTAAACATAAAACCTTACAGTAATTAGTTGTTGAAATTTTAACTAGAGAAAACCAAAAAAAAATTGAAATAATAAATACAATCAAGAAATAAGTTACATGCTGAAAGGCAATTTTAACAACATATGACACACAGATAAAAAAAAAAAAAATGAAACAGATTTTATAAAAGAAAGTGATTACACATCATGGGATCAAGATCAGAGAAAAGCAGAGATAAAATGCCAATCACAACTTCACTGAATACATTCACATCACTTGTACCGACACAGAAAAGAGAGAGAAAAAATTTACTAAATTAAAATAGCAGATTCCAATTAAAAGAAAATGGATACAAAAATAAAGGAATAACTATAAGGAAGAAATCATGATGTTCATTTTCATTCATATCAGTCAGCTTTACAAAAATTAAACACAACAAATAAGTTATACTGTTTGACACTACTTCCTGCTATTTCTTCCTTCACCTATAAAAAAATAAGCAGATCTAATAATCAGCAATTTAGCTTCAATGATTAAAATTTTGTAAATTATAAGCAAATATTCATTTCACAAATACTGAAGCATTTTTTTTTTTAAACTGAGAGTTAACTGAAAGCAAATTTGTTGATCATATGATATTGATATTGCTATAATCATCCTATAGCACGGCCATTAATCCAACATATTTCTCCAAAACCTCATGGTTCAAAAAAGTTACACCAAGATTATACTGATATTACCTTTTTTAAATCTCACAATCCGAGTAAATGTTATTCCATAACATTTGCTCGATTTCTTGCAACTTATTCATGACTTTTTCAGTTAAAAAAGCTTCTGTAACCCCATTTTCCCATTAAATTATAAACACAAAAGAAAAGAAAATATCTAGAGAAAATTATATATAGAAATAATAACATTTAAACAGTAAATTTTGAATAATGAATGAATTGAATTTTGTATAATGAAAAATTTGACAACAGATGTTTAAAAAGATTTCATGAATATGATCCTGCTATAATGCAACTGTGGGATTCTACTTGGGATAAATTTAATGCCTATTTTGCATATAATTTTAACTAGCTGATGCCCACAACTCTGTCCACATAGTAACACATTGGTACCTTTTTGCTTGGGATAAAATGCTTTTATTTATTTATATTTTAATGTTAAAAATACCTTTATATGAAATAGTATACAGTAAAAGCTTAACTAACCGGCATGCTCGGGAAACGCCGACTTCCGGATACCTGAAAAGTCTGGATAGTTGAGTGCGACGGAAAAAATGGGGGGGGGGTAGATTTTGCCCCTTAAACTTTTTTTTGGTTGTCGATTTCATTTTTAGCTCTCGTTTTTTGGCGAAAGTTGGAACTTTTTTTCTTCTTTGGTTCTCACTTTTGCTTTTGAACCGGGGGCGCCCCCATAAAACAAGTCTGTGTACGTCACTGTACTGTATATTGCTTTTTTTTTTTGCTTCTACACCCCTCCGTGTAGAGCGAATGTTGCATTCCAGAAATAAATTGTCTGCGTGGATGGAACGGCACAGGCGCACACGTGCTAAATTTTGGCATACGGATGTAAAATTTTTAGAAAAACTCATTTTCTAATTTTTCCGGTTAGTTGAGCTTTCCGGATACTTGAACGCTGGATAATCGAGAATTTACTGTAATTGACAAAATCCTTTTATCATCTGAAATGTTTATTTAAAATGAAAATATCAAGATTAATTAAACGAAAACATCTAAAGTTACTACAATCCACATCACACATTATCTTATCAAGCCAGTGATTTTTACTTAAATTTTTTTATTAAACTCATTCTTTTTTTTAAATGATTTTTTACTGTTTCTACTTTATTATTAAATTATCCACTAACTGATGATTGCATCTTTTATTTTGATTTTTCACCACACAGAATAGTATTTGCTCACTTTGTCTATGTTTAAAAACTGGGTTAAAAATTAGTACAAAATGAGGCTAATATCAGAAAAGGTGAATTTTTATTTAAGTATTGCAGAATACAAAAGAGACCTATATATTACACTTGGTCTTCACACAAAATTCATAAATCAAATAACATTCCTTACCTGTTTTCCAGTAAGGGTAAAAATTTTACGCACGGCTCCTGTGTCCAGCTTTATAGCATTAGTAATATCATTCAAAACTTGATCAAAGGAATGTGCAGTTTTTTTATTCAATAAGATTCTAACAGCTTTTCTAGGTTTTAAGCCATTTCTGATAATAGTAACTAATTTTGGTCGAATAAAATCTCGAGATTCTCTGCTAGAAGAATCAGATTCCCACTTTAACATCTGATTTTCATCTAATTTTTTTGTAAGGCTCCACTGAGGTTTCTCATTTTTCAAATAATCTAGTTTTATAAAATGATCATTTGAAGAACACACATAACATTCTCCCTCAACTATCTGATCCAACGATAAAACTTTCTCTCTTCCATCAATACTAAATATATATCTAACACCTTTTGGCAAATTAACTTTATCAACAAGAACTCTTGTAAGATCTTCAAGCAGAGCATCAAAGGAACGAATACGTTCCACAGAAAGAACATATAACAAACCTTTAAAAAAGCGATCACCATTACGGAAAAATTTAACTTTTTTTGCCTTTTTTTCTTGGCTTAATTTTTTTAAACTTGTTCTCATAACACCTTGAGCACTGGGAGTAGGGCTGGTTTTACCACTACGAGACGTCCGAAAACTTGAATCCATTTCGTCATTTCCTGTAGAGAAATGCTCACTGTTTGAATTGGATGCCATTACCTACAGAAGGAAAAAACAATTTTAATAGGAATAAGTAATTTTAATAGCGTTCTAGCAATCAATCAATAAAAAAGCATATAGACTCAAATAAGCATATAGGGTGAAATCACAAAAATCTTTTAACTTCAATAAGTTCTTGGTGCTTTTTAAAAGATTAAATGGCATTAATTAAGAATAATTTTAAAATATCCTAATAAGCACATTTAATTATGTTCTCAGTTATATTATATAATGTGGCATACTTGTAAACTGTCTTTTGGGACAAAGGAATAATATAAAATGTTCTACATATATGCGAGTCTCCTACAATCTGGTTTGAAGAAATGTTTTTTTTTTTTCCCTCTTTCTTTTTGCAATTATTTTTCTATTTCACACTATTTATGTCTAAAATTGACAGCTTCAAATTTTCAGATACTCATTCTGTTGAAAATGATTATTATTAATCCACTGGGAGGGAACCGACCAGATAAGGCTTACGGTTATATACAAAACCCTCTCAGCGTAAAGTGTTGAATATGATATTATTAAATTAGATCCTGCTTTGAAGCTACATTAACATTCTTAGGATGAACTATGTAAGCCTTAATTGCAGTCAGAATGCAAGGCCATGCCTGGGCAAACACCTGAAACAAATTTTTTTATGTTTTTACACACACAAAGTACAGTCATCCTCCGAGTAATGTAATATGCAATTTAAGTAAATTCTCAGTTACATAATATGTGTATTCTCACTTATGTAATATATAAATTCTCATTTATGTAATATATAAATTCTCATTTATGTAATATATAAATTCTCATTTATAATATACATCTCATAAATGGTGAGAATAGCAGAAGGCAAGCACACAAAAGCACTTCTCCAACCAAGAACCATACCAGCCAATTTCAACTCTTCTTTCTACTGAACCAACTTTAATTCTTAAGGAACATATTTTTTATTTGTATGTTATTACAGTTTGTTTTTATATATAATACAAAAAAAAATCAAAAACCTTATAAAAATTTAAAATAAATGTTAGTATTTTGATGTTTCACTAGTAATTAATTTTACTTTAACAATAAGCAAGTAATACTACATACGGTATTTATTTAATTATCTGAATTTTAGAGGTTTTTAGAAAAAAAAAATGTAGTCAGTGATCTTAAGACATGCCCTAAATTCATGTGTTTATCTTTAAATAAGAAATAACTAGATGTTGTAGATAAACTACCCTATCAAACATTCAACAGACTAACAAGTACTGTAGATACGTAACCCTAAAAAAGCATCAATATATAATGTCTTTTAACAGTTAACCAAATTTATCCACATCTCTTGAAATATTTAACACAATTTAACTCGTATGCCATAAATATTCACATTTTACAAATAGAAATTTGATTTACAAAAAATTCAAGTTAAGTAAAAGTTTCTTGAAGTTCTAAAGGTTCTGAAATTGAGTTTACAACAGGATAGTACTGTGTACAGTTGGAAGATCAAATGACTCCATCAAGATCACATCACTTTTAATCCTATGAAAAATTTAGTATGGAGTAGTAACTTATTAATGGTACTGAATATTAAATTATCTCAATGTGTTAAAATGCATCTAGCACTACCCTAATAAAAATTTGGTTAAGATTCAGACTTGCAGGGACTTGCGACAATCTGATGATAGTCAAATTCTATCATCAGATTATCATACATTCCATTATGATGGAATGTGAAGATTACAATTAAAAATTTCAAGGATTGTTATTTGGAATGCTCTTTTGACTCTGAACTTCCATCAACCTAATTTATCAGAAGTAAATGAAATTTAATGTTTCCTTTTCTATATAAAATTTTTATGAAGGAAAAAAAAAGGCTGTATATATATATTTTTATATAAATGTGAATAAATAAAAATGATTTAGAATTTGTTATTCAAAATAGTTTCTTTGACTGACTGATTTATAAGGCAGTGCATGCAAATGTTAGTCTGCCCTATCCTTCCCATGAAAATATATTAGTCAAAACAAGGCTTTATTTTCAAAGTACAGTGCAAGGAAAAATTTAGGAACATGAACAGTTTTAAACATGATTTTTACATACATTTTTAAACAAATTTAAAAAAGAAGCTTTACTATCTCTGATAAGTTAATGATACAGATAATACTTTAAAGAAAAATTTTTTTAAGGTGATTTATTGAAAGTACTTTTTAGCACCAGTTATAAAAAATACTGTTTTCCATGTTAATTTAGATGAATTTTGAAACTTCAAGGGATATAGCATTCTCAGCCTAATACAAATGTAACTACTGTCAGACTATTAAATGCATGTTGGTATTTTCCATCTCTCTTTTTTTCAAGCCTGTTTTCACAATCTGTATTGATAACATATTAAAAACCATGATAATATTGTGCATAGGGATTTTCAAATATACTTGAATGAAAATCTATGCATTGAAATCAATTTTAATATCAGCAATTTTATTGAAAACTTTTCTTTTAAATACCACCTACAGGTTTCATGACACCAACCTATACATCTAATTAGCTCATTAAATGTTACACAACTATAAGCATTTAACATAATAAGGAATCCTTTCGTGATGAACAACTATGAAAAGCATCCTTGATATTGATCCATATCATTCATATTTAAATAATAGCCCATTTTAAACACTAATTATTTTTATTTTCTTGGATAGCTTAAACTATTTTGTTTGACTGAGAATTAATTTCATTTTAAATAAGCCTGTTCGTATTCTTTAGAAGAGACCAAGGTGATAATAAAAATCTAAATACAACACAATTTTTCACCTTGCCCACATATGCCATTGGACTTACTGCTGCTGATAGTTCACTTTTCTTTCCAAAACAGACAATAGCAAGGATCATTGAGGGGAAAAAAATAGGAGAGGCAAGGATTGCATCAGAATATGACTCTAAACCATATTTGATTAAGGTATTTATTAAAATTTATTAGTAAAAATTTAAGTTTATTGTTAAAAAATTATTATTGAAACAAGAGGGGGGGAGGGGAACTTTGCAAAAAATGTTTATATTCTGTTATTAGACATTTATAGCTCTAAAATTTAATTAAAAATGTATGATTCTTAAACTAATTAAGAATTAAATAAAATGAATACATTGTTAAAAGAAAGCACCACACAAAACCTTATGTCATTTGTCTATAAACTCTCCATATATTTCCATAAAATTTCTAAATACAAGACACTTCTAAATGTTTCAGATTTTTCAACATGTAACAGTAAGAAAATGAAATTTATGCCAACTAATTCAGCTACCCTATATATGTTTTCAATATCCAAAATAAAATGATTATGAAAAATAAATTGGGGTCATTCCATTTCAAGTGATCCAGAATTGGTTGCTTGACCATTTTATAATCAAATGATTTTTTGTATGTTGATTCCTACATAATTAAAGAGTCCAAAAAGACTAATTTTCATTTTTTATCTTTTTCTGAATTCCGATTGCAGCCATTTTTGTTTTACAAAACATGCTGATTTTTGCGTTTGTAGGGGTTTGCGTTAACTTTTATTACTCGGAACTGGTGAACCCGAGGTTGATGAAACAAAAACCAGTTTATTCAGGAAGATACAGCCTTTATTATCTCTAGTGCACATTTAAGGAAAATTGCATCCCAAATAGCAAAAATCAGCTTTAAAAATCTTGACTTTAAAATGACAAATTTTCAATTTTGAGTGGCATATAATCTCTCAAAAAGGAACTATTCATCCATACTTCTTTTGTGGGGATGTAGCTACCTTAATGTACCACTGTATTTACAAAAAAAATTTCAACCTTGACATTTGTTTCTTTTGAAGGAGTTATTTCAATCCTTCAAAATCTGAAAATTTTCAAAAAAAAATCTTAAATTTTGATGAATCTTTATATCTTTATTGAAAGTAAAAAATCTGGAAATTTTTCAGATAAACCCTCTATAGTGGTAGGTACTGTTGTAAAATTTCTGTTTGATATTTTTCTATAGTCAAGTTAGAGGATCCTTAAAAATCCTTAAAAATGTAATTCCTTGCCAAAAAAATGACAGCATTATTCTGACTAAGTACTATTTTTATCATTAATAAATTATAATAAAGAATATAACTTAATATTCCTCATTATATATAATACCTTTTTACATGAAGTAGTTTGTGCACACTTTAAATGTATAATGAAGTTGAAAAATCTCAATATATCAGTAGTCACTTAGTGAGGTTCCACTAGTATAATTGAGCTTCTCTATTCACTATTTTATGCAGTACAGTTTTTACTATAGTTACCACTGTTAAAACTTCAAATAAAAGTATCATTTAATAACTAACACATCACAGTGTATTGATATACTATACATCTGAGTCAGTTTATGCTCTTTCCTTGTACTTTGTATTCATTAAGAAGTTTTGATTATTTCTCTTGCACTTAGTCTTTGGGAAATGTTGTGCTTCCTTCCAGTAGTTGATTGATTCTAAGTGGCAATTAGTTTCCCTTAAAACATTGTTCAAGGACCAAGTCTGTCTTCTTGCTTTTTTTCTCTTAAACTCTGTCCTTTGTCTCAGGTGGGGGATGATAACAATGTTACAAGCACATCTTATTTATATCACTAATAGTCATCACCTCTCTGCCAGCCACATTGATCATCATATGCACATGCAATAGAATTCGCTGTGAAATGTTATTTATACAGCTTTGTGTAGAATGAATTTATTCCATAGCTTGTGGAGTAATGAAGAATTTCTGCAGTTATAATCTCGACACATGAACAAAAAAAAGAAAGCAAAAACTTCCCTGTAAATTGTGTAATTTGCTACTGCTCTTCAAATCAAATATAGTTTGTTCCGATGTTGAATGATTTTTCTCATCTTTTATGTATGAAGGCGATTCCTTTAAATGCTCTTACGTACCAAATATTTCTGCTGGTGTCAATATTTGGTTAGTGTACCGCTGCTGGAGACTTGTTTTGTTTGGTTGGTAGGTCTGATTCATCATTACAAATTTCTGAACATACAATACTTTGTTGGATAAGAGATAGTCACTGCATTTTAAGAGATTATCTTATAACAGAAATTTATTAATATAGCCGTTGTTATAACTTACAGAATAAATATGAAGTTAAAATTAATGCACCAAATGGTGCATTAATTGAAATATAAATGGCCAAGGGGAATTACACTTGATGGTTTTACTAATTTGAATTGTAATTTTAATACAAATATTAGTTGAGGTCATATTATATTCTCCTATTGATTAGTAAAATAGTACTAGTCAATAATTGTCATTTTGGCAAAAGTACGCTTTTTTATGGATTTTAATGTCCTCTAATTTGATTTGTAGAAAATATCAAACATGAAATTTTTTTACAGTATGTTTCACACTATAGTTTATCTGAAAAAATTTCAGATTTTTAAACTTTGCCCCAATAAAGATATAAGGTGTCAAAATTTAGATTTTTTTGAAATTTTCAGATTTTGAAGGCCTGTAACTCTTAAAAGAAACAAATCTCAGGGTTGAAATTTTTTGTAAATACAGTACATTAAGGTAGCTACACATCCCCACAAAAGTAATATGGAGAATAGATTCCTTTTGGGAATTATATGCCTTCAAAAATTGAAAATTTGTCATTTTTAAAGTCAAAGTTTTAAGCTGATTTTTGCTATTTGGGATGCAATTTTCCTTAAATGTGCACTAGATATAATAAAGGCTGTATCTTCCTGAATAAACTGGTTTTTGTTTCATCAACCTCGAGTTCACCAGTTCCGAGTAATATAAGTTAATGCAAACCCCTACAAACGTAAAAATCAGCATGTTTTGTAAAACAAAAATGGCTGCCATCGGAATTCAGAAAAAGATAAAAAAATTAAAATTAGTCTTTTTGGACTCTCCAATTATGTAGGAATCAACATACAAAAAATCATTTGATTATAAAATGGTCAAGCAACCAATTATTTTTTTTCTGGATCACTTGACATGGAATGACCCCTTAGATATTCTAGTTTAGGGTTGTTTTTATTTTGCTGAAGATGCATATGTAGTAGTACTAGTGTAAAAGATCTAATATTTTCATTTCTGAAGCAGAAGGGGGGGGGGGGAAAGGGGGGAAAAAAAAAAAGTTCAGAGTTCTTTTTGAAATAGATTAATTTCTTAGAAAATACAATGTCAAATCTTCACAAAGGCTTACCAAATAAACATTCTGGATTACAGTCAGATGATTATTAACTCCTTGAAATTTTCAACCAGATTAGCACGAGCATTGTTTAGCAAAGGATGCAGAAACCGTCTGTGCCTGAGCCAGGCAGAGTTATTTTCATCGAAATAGGAGGGAAAGTGAAGAATGGAAGGGTGATGCTTACATTTTATTGAGCATGAACTAACACAGAACTCCGGAAATGCCTGACACACCTTTTTGGTGTAAAATCGTCCAAAAGTGGTAGCCTTGGAATCCGCTGCTGAACAATACGTTTGAATCACAATCCAATTAAACATACTTCACTCTAATATGCACTACGTTCTTTGAAAGATCAACACTGTGACAATCAGCAAGCTTTTGACTAGACTTAACTAACTAATGATATCGGTAAAAAGAGATAAATCACAGACATTGTAATTATTTTTATAATCATACTAGCAGTAAATGCATGACGTTGCCTGTGGCATAATGACTTAAACAAAAAAAAGCGCAGAATGACATAAAATAAAGTTTTAAAAACAAAATCAAAACAAATATAATTATTGATTTTGCCTGCTTATTTTTCTTCACAGCAACGACATTAAGTAAAGATAAGCTTTTAAAAAAGCAACAATGAAATTATAAAGTTTGTGCAAACGATGGTATTAAAATTTAAACTGAATTAAAAAAAAAAAAATCTAGATTCTTGGTGCAACTTTGCCCGCTAAAATGGAGTAATACATCAGTTGGGCTGACACAATAAAATCTCCGGATCCCATTTCAAATAGTTAATAGGCGACATTAGATATTTTGAATTAAAGCCATCGAACGAAATAATTTAAAATTGAATTTGCATTACCAAATAAACCGTTATTTGTGAAAAACATTTTAGGATTTATAAGAATTATTCCTATAAACCATGTAAAATGTTAAAGAATGAAAACCTAATGAAATTTTGAATGATTTCAAATGAACCAATACACCTGAAAAGATAAAGACAAACATAATTTCTTTGATATTGGTCTATGGATTGGACAGCGTACACTCGCCCAAGAGCATCACTGGATCTTATTTCTGCTTCTTCCAGTACAACCTGACCTTGTTTTTGACATTGCCATGTCTTCTTTTCATTGTTCAGAGTGTAGTACTTGGGTACTTCATTGTGCAAAAGGTGCGTGCAAACTCATCTTGGGTGCAAAGTCTGAAGAAAGATGCGAGTGTTGCTTCCTCAGATGCTTGGGCATGTTAAGCAGCATTTTCTGTCGTGAAGTACACACTCTGACAATTTTCAGGATGGACGCTTAGATGAATTACTGTGGAGTGTTTCTTGTGAATCGGGAAGTCGAGTATTCTCCATCCAGCTTCATTGCTGTGGATGCATTTCCATATTTGATACTGGTGGATTTCAAGTAGGTAATTTTCTCCACTGGTGAGTTCAAGCACAACCATATTGGATCCTTTGTTGACATACTTACAGAGGTACTTGAGAGAGGCGCATTGAAATTTTTTTTTTAACAAAGGCCAGTATGGTACAATCCAAGTATTGTCCACATCCATCTTGTGAAAACCTACAATATAGTGGATATCGGTCCCGTCCGTGTTTCTTCCAAAAAATGGCATGGGTATCACCTTGTGCAGATTCCATCCTTCATACATGTAGAACGTGGATTTGTGCTTCCACATGGGCCATGCACCATCCGCTTTGTTACAATGCAAAAAAGATCTGGGTCTTCTTGTGGATTAAAGATTTCTGCATTAATAAATTCATCCACTCTGTGAATGTGTAATGAGAATCTTTGAGACAAATGAGAGTGTGGGCACGAGGAAGTCCTCACTTCTGCCATTCTATCGTATCCATATGACACTTAACTTCTCCAAAAATGTTTGCCTATGTGATAAGATTCACGAGTATTTTTTGCTTTTGATGAGATTCTTGCCAACGAATCATGATGATCCTGTAGTTTTTGCCCAACAAATAGGTCTTGCTGTATCTCTGTCAAGGTGACTATTTTTTAATGCATTAAATTATGTTAGACGTTCAAAACAAACATCATTAAAATGATAATTGTTTGCTCTATCTAATGGTGCATTGATTGTTTTTCGATGATCATTATTTCTCATGGATCGGCCAAAAATGTGCAAAAAATCACTCAAAATAACACAAAACAATAAATAAAAAATGTTCTAGATTAAATTTGAACAAGTGGGCTTGGAGGTGCATTGAGTCACCATTACGACTACCTGTGTGGCAAATTTTAATGCTGTAAGTGCAATATTTTTTGTCTAATCATTGCATACACACACTCACAAATATTGCCTTTAGTAGAGATTAATATATGTAATATCCCAGAGCGCTTGGTTTACAGGTTCCACAAAATTTTGGTGAAATAAAATATGAAAGCAAAATGTATTAGGATATTAACTCAGCTTTCCACAATGAAAGAGAAATATGCAATTAAATATTTAAACAATGAAAATGTTTTGAACTGCTTTGCAACAATGAAAAGTACTGTTGCAAATTATATCAAAAAATACTTTAAAAATTTATTAAAATTAGAGAAAATATTGTATGACAACCTTTTCGTTTAAAACAAACTTTCAGACGTTTAAAATAAACTTCATTAGAATGGAAATTGTTTGTCCTTTCATATGGTGTATCTATTTTCTTAATATGATTATTAGAAAAAATTCAATGGAGAAATGAGTATGGAAAATCACCCAAAATATTAAATAAAATTTTTAGGTTGAATTTCAAAATTCCAGCTTCGAGTTGCATTGAGTCACCATTAGTACTACTTGTGTGCCAAATTTCAGGGCTGTAAGTGCAATATTTTACATCTAAACATTGCACGTACACACAAATATCGCATTTTACATATTGAGAGATAAGCAAGATTAGTAATGGTTGAAATTTAGTGATGTTTTAGAAAGATGAAAATTTTTTAAAAAAATTTTAACATACAAAATTCTCAGAAGACAAAACTAAAAAGCAAAAATTAAGCAGAACAGTTAAATTACTCAGTTCAGCTTCGTGGCATAATTTCATTGTTGAAATTTAATTTTACTGAATAGACTGAATAATGGCAATATGAATTAAGTGTAATCTTGCCCTACCTGCTGACAATATATTAAAAAAGTAACGGAACATATATTCCACAATATAATTTCAACATTATTTTTAAGTTCAGTGAAACTGTTCTATATATATAGCAAATAAAGAAAATGAGAAAAGAATTCATAATTTAATTTTTAATTGAAAAATCTGAAACAGTTCAGACCATGAAGTTTAAAATATACTACTTATTACATAAATACTAAACAATTACCAATGTACGCTCCGGCACATAAATAATCTGACAATTTGATAAGATCACAAGCAATGGTTTCTTCAAAACAATATATATATTGTTTTAAATAAAATGTATTGATAATAGGAAAATCAAAACATGACAAAATTCATAGAAGAATTTATTGAACAGCCAAAACACATCAGGATTCCAACACTATTTTTGATTATATTATTAAGAACAGCTGAAACAAGTAAGAGATTCAAAAAGTATCTAAAAAAAGTTTTTCATTCAAAAAGGATAACAAAAATAATGAGAAAAAAATTATTAATATCTTTAAAAGAGAGAGAGAGAAAAAGATCAATTAAAAGAGTGACTATTGTTGATTAAAATATTATTTGCAAAACAGTATATTAAAAAAAATCAAAAATTATCTTGGAACTCCTTTATTCTTTTTTTAATTCAGAAAAACACTAAAGAAATCTTTAACAGATAATGAAATAAAAACAGTTTTGAATAAAATAACATGCCTGTAATCATCAACAGTTATGATAAGTTATGATTTTAATTATATCAAATATATTCAATAAGTTTTTATAATGCCATTTCAGAAACTAAAAATTGTTACAATTTCTCTGCATTTCTAATAACTGAAATCTATTTGTCTATTTAATATGAAACAGGCACTATAAAAGGCAATTGTACTGTTTAAATGAAAAATAAGTATGCAAAATTATTCCTCCCACATGAAAGGTAATTTCGTCACATTATTATACCAACGCAACAAATATAAAAATTTTTAGGATACAATATATTATTGTAATTCGCTCCTTATATTGAATTTTTTCGACGAACATACTAAAATGTAAATAGTGTAGGTGTCACAGCACCGTATTTAATACCTTTAAAATTTGATAATCAGCGATAACACCTTCAAAGCATTAAGATAACTATTAAAATAACAAAAAGCTTTCCATATAATTAAAATTTATATTTGAATGAATTGATTTTGATTTAAAACTATCGTAGTTAGAAAATTGGAACCATTCCAATAATACTGAATCTTATGTGCAGATCATTTCATGCAGTATTATAATGCTTCAATAATTTTTAAAAAATGTTGTTAAAAAAGAACATAAATATGTACTATTATTTTACATATATGACTGTTTAATAGATAAAAATGTTATTAGGACACGAAAACCATAATTTAAATAGACAATCAGAATAAACTCACCGACTTCGAAATCAAGTTACATTTAAATTGTAGCGTTTATGAACATTATAAGCGGCAAAATATTGCACAAATAAAAACCAAAGAATTAATAGCAAACTTCATTTGAAAACACCAGGTCTGAATAATTGCCTGCAGTTCATTTCTCACGTCTACAGCACGCACATGAAAACATTCGAGATTGCCTACTTCATTTCATAACGCCGTCATGTTATCGCTTTTGTTCTAAATCACTATTCTCTCGCAGGCGTAATGACGCCAAATTTTGAATTAAAGTGCCAAGAACAGCGGGATGTGGTAGCCAGAAGGAAAAAAAAATGTTTTTTTTTTAATTCTTTGAATTTAGAGAGAGAATCAAAAGCAACAAATATATATGCATATAAATATTGCAGAAGTATTTGCTTTCTGCAATATCTTATTATGACTAAGCTGTGGAATTCGAAAACGAAAGTAAATCTGATTCATCGGCTGTTATCGGAGATAAAGTCGTATGTAAGTAACTTTGACTGTCCGAAGAAGGAAAAAACTTGCTGTGATATAATAACAATAATTATAAATACTTATATCACACGTAAAATATATTGTCAATGTTTTAAATTATATTATGTGCGATATACATTTCAATGTTTGAGTCCTGTGCCTCGCAATGATATTTGTGGTTCATATTAACCTGAAAATACAAAATTAGGTGATTAACCCCCTGTATAGATTAATAAACCAAGTAAAAAAATGTTTGGGCATAAAACTATCCTACGTTACTTCGAACTATGCTTTAAAATTAATTTCTACAAACACGTTGACTCTCCGTAAAAGATTTTTCGGGTTCTTTAGTTTCAAAGAGGAAAACGCCGTTGAACTGCAAAATGGATCGAAACAAAAACAGATACTATCATTCTGAGCAACTATGAATTAATTACGGCATTTCAATATTAATTCACTTAAGTTTTAACAGGATGAACATTAGAGCTGATATATGAAAGATTTGATCTGGTAACAGTGTTGTCCACAAACTCATCTGCCCGTGTATATATTTTTACAAAGAATGCCACATTGACAGATATATGTTTGGGGACAAGTTCCTTTAATTAGGAAGTAAGAAAAAAGACTCAATGGATTTCTGCATTTATTCTAATGAAAAATCAGTTGTATAGCAACAAATGAACCAGACCTTTCAACGCGAGCATATAAGAGCTGTAATATAATCCAAGCCAAAATGGAAAGCTACTGAATCAAAAGAGAACACTGTCTGATTCAAAATTCTGACCTTCTCAAAATAAACTGATCGAGAAAACAATTTTTTTTCATCCCCTCTCCAGCCAGGGTGTAGTGGAGCCGGAACGCCGTTCCAGCACTGCTTTAAAAAAAAAAAAAACGAGAAATAAATAACAAAAAATTGTGAAAGCGTCCTTGAATTGAATTTGAATTAAAAGAATTATGGGATTTGAAGCAACAAAGGCTGTTATCCCAACCCAACCGGGGCTACCAGAATAGACCCGTAAAACAGCGCGATTTTCGACACCCAGGTTAGAGCGTTCCGGTACTGCTTTTAGAGCGTATCGGCACTGCTTATTTTGCGACTACACCACTGTCTCTAGCGCATGTTATATATAATCATGTGCGTTCATGTAATCGGGGGTACTTTTACAGATTTTTGAAAACATTAGACTATAAAAAAGGGTGAGTGAGTGGATTTCCACCGGACAGAAGGCCAATGTAAGCGAATTTGAGGTGTTGCTTTGTGCGGCTGCCTCCAGAACACGTAAAGCTTACATTTGATTTGAATCACAGTAACATTTTCTACCTACTGCTAATTTTGTTCAATTGGAATATGTATTTAATTCTCTACACATTGTCCTATTCAAATTATGATGTCGTTGGATCCATAATCATGCACAAAAATATATGTTCTCCCAGCTTTGTCTGGTAGAAAAATATCATGCGCAAAAGTGTTTTCTGAAAGAGTCAAGCGTACTGAAGCGGCTCGCGCACTGAGGTCTATCGGCCTCGTTGCGCTTACCTCATTCAATTAGTTTGTCCGAGGGTGGACTTGGGTATTTACCGGTACTGTTGTATGGTACTTGTAATTCTGTTTCTCCTCTCATTTCTGAGTGGGATATTGACAATTGAAGATACTTGTTCCGATAATTTGATCTGCATAATGGCTCAACGGGAGAGAACATTTATTATGATCAAACCTGATGGTGTACAAAGAGGTCTTGTTGGTAAAATTATTTCTAGATTTGAAGAAAAAGGTTTCAAATTAGTTGCAATGAAATTCATGCAAGTAAGTTTCTTTCATTTGTCCTTGTAATTTGTCACTAAGGTCTGTGAGAAAAGGAAGCATTAATTAGATTATATTTATCATGTTTTTTTATCATCAAAATTTCTTCTTACTGAGCTTGTAAAGTTTTATAAACTTCCGTTCAGTTACCACATATTGCTGCAACCACCTTGAAAGTAAAAATCTGGTTATATTTGTAGTATTTTAATAAAATAGGATCCACATTAAGATTATTTTATTTTCAATTAGGTTATTCATAGCATTTAAATTTTTATAATACTGAAGCCACCACAATGAATACCAAAACTTGAAAACTTTTGGTATTCATGGGACTGGTGCACTGATATCAAATGAAAAAAAAAAAAAATACTGTTATCTCTATTATTTATCTCAGGATGAATTTTTTTTTTATTAAGAACTTCAGATAAAATATAACAGTCATTAATACTTAGAAATATATTTTATTAATAATTCCTGTCTACATACACCTGTTTTCATATAACTTTATTATTTTTTTGTTGTCTGAAATATAAAATTGATTTATC
>BGPR01007691.1:0-69318 GCA_013235015.1 Araneus ventricosus
CTTGCATTGTTATTGTTGCGGGTCTCTAACGACCCTAGAGCTATGTCCCAGATCGCAGTCGCTTGACGATCCTCTCTTTCTTTCGTTTTAGTCGAACTGAACCCTTTTAGTATGCATCACTGTCCGTTGACCGCAGTAGGTGGTATCATCTGTGGGTTGCTGAACCTGCAAAATTCTTGTTATCGTTGCATTTTTTATTATAATATTGTTTCCTCTCTAATTTTTTTTCTTCTTTCAACTAGCGGGAGTGGTTTCCCTAAAATTTCGTATAACTCCTTAAAAGGCGCTTCCTCCCCACGTAATATTAGAACCCTAATTAAACTCAGAATCCAATGACTAATAGAAGGTTTTCAATAGACATAATTAATATTTAGGTGAAGAATCATATTCCAAAGAGACGCCTATGTATTGGTGCAGCAATACTTTATTTTCTATCACACTCATAAAACCTGCCTGATATGCACAAAGGCCCATGGAAATGAAGGCCTTGCTGGCTTGGTGGAATGGACTTGAATCCTCATGAGCGGAGGTTGCTGACGTTTACTATACCGCTTCTCTTGAAAATTCTTACTTGAGTATCAGAAGAAGAAATGGCCGCATAACAATTACATTGATTTAAAAATGATTTATTACTTGCCGCATGAACTTCACTCATTGGCGCGACATGAAACAAAAACAGGAGATAAAACGACTTTTCTGCTAATACCTCACTCTGCTGACTGGCGACAGCGACGTAATTCCGTGTAGCCAGAGATTGCTACCACATGCACATATGGAGAATCGATTAGAAAAACATTAATTATGCATTTGAACGCCTTTTAACCGATTGAAAAGAAATTTCGGCGTTACATTCTATAATTAATTTTGGCAACCGTCATAAATTAACTTTATTTTATCTGCCAAAGGGTTTAGGGAGGATATAATTTTACAGAAGGATTATTTTAGTCTGACAGACCACTACCCTTGGACGGATTTGGTCGAATTTGATACGGACTCATATCTATGATGAGATAAAACTGTGTACCAAAATATCTGCCATCCATCATCTATTATCTTAAGGTTTCTTTGAGTTATAGTAAGTGTCTACAATGACGGCAGACAGAGACAGACTCTGTGGATAGATTTTCTGAGAAAATTCTGAGGAAACCTACAAATTATATGCATTCAGCATACCAAAATTCTAATCTGCTTGCTCTAATAGTTTCTTTGAGCTATTTCCACCCAAGACAGACGTAAATTCCAAAATTTGTGTTTTCGGACCCGTGAGGTCTAAAATTGTGTGATCGTCAAAATCTCGAGTCTGAATTCTTTTGATTTTATTTACAATACTTTCTCTGTATATTTCTGTATACGAGAAAGTAAATTACATAATTATTTTACCCTTAAGTTTTATGTTTGTACTGCAGTTTGGAAGTCAATTTTCCATACTTTTATAAAATGTGTTCATTTACGTATCCATTGATTATTGTTCTTTCTGGGCATGATTGGATTTTGTTTCTTGAATACTAAGAGCTTCCCATTCAAACAACAGGAGGTGGAAAACCAGTGGAAAGTGTGAAGAAAACCAAAACCTTTCCTAAAATTTTCTTTACAGCTGCTAAACAAACAGAAAACAAGCCTCCTGTAGGAGACCTTTAAATACTAGGAAAATCACACGTTGGTATTCTTCAAAATTGCCTCTTCTCGAGAGATTCTGTCAAATTTTGACGGTTTAAGTCAAATATATGTGCGAGAGAAATGTTTAACATAGATTTGGAAATCAAGTAACATAAACATGTTTTATGAAAGCTCAGGATGGAGTCTGTTTACGATGAGTCTCTAGAAGCGGCTGCTAATCTTACCGTACGAATCCTGTCTAGATTCCTTCTTATTTCTCTGCCCTAACCATTGGCTTTCCTTTCCTGGTCATCCGCCGGTTCTTTTCAATGGATCTTCGTTGCGATTCACATATAAAAATGAGTAAACTAATTCTTATGTTTGTAAAGTATATAAATAGCAGTAAAAAAATATAGCATACTAATCTCACAAAACCACGAATTCTAGCTTAATAAACGTCAAGTCAAAAAAGTTAAAATTTTGACAAATCTTTTCGAAATTTAACTCAAGACAAAGCACTTCTTCCTTGTCAAACGTTGTTACAAAAAATATTATGCAAACATCACCATTGCAATAAAATAATCAGGATGTATCGGCAGTCCCAAACATGATCATGCATGATAGTACCACTGACGTGGATTTTACACTTCATTAAAAACGGAAAACTTTAATTGAAAACATACGATTATACCTAATCTAAAATTCTCGGAACTCCATTGATCATAGAAAAGATAAATTTATATCAACTGATAGAAAATTATTATTACTATTTATGAAGCATTAAATTTCGAAAATTAGAACGATACGCTTCTTCAAATTCTAAAATCGTTGAAATTCAGTTTCTAAATAATACAAATGCTGTTTAACGCTCGCAGTAAAGGCCACTGAAGCGCGATTTTAGCTTGCGGACGCTCAGAGTTATTATGACTCAGTGAGGTATCGCTGTCTATTTACATATAATAAGACTAAAAGAAATATTAAATAAATATTGAGAAAATTAAAAGGACTGTCTAAAAAAAGATCAACTGTCAGGTGTTCTCCCAAGTTATGCACAGCAATATACGCTGATGAACCGCCTTTCAGCCAATATCACTACATCTTGACTGAATTCTAAACAGATCTACCATTCACTTTCATCCTTTCCTGTCCTGCTCTCAAGTAGCACTGGAACCTCCGCTAGAAAAATACCTGAGCGTAAATGAAAAAAGCATGGTAAAAAACTGGCCCGATAGTCTTTTGTTTTCAAAAAGTGAGGTAATTTTCGTAATCCAAAGCAAAGTTAATTTGAAAATCTATAAAACTATTTTAAGAAGAATAATGTGTCAAATTTAAAGTTTTCTATGTAATCTTAATAGCCTAATTAAACATTTTGAAAATACTTCAGTTTTTCCTATTAGAACTCTTTCAAGATTTTCAATGTATTACTTTAAAAATCTTATAAATTTTTTCCTTAAAATTAAACTTTCTTCTGTCACATAGACTTTTGAAAATCTAACTTTTTCTGTAATATTTCCTTTTATTTTTCTAAAATTAGCGTGAATATTGTTCCTGATTAACGTATTGTTTCCCTGCCATGCTATTTTATGTATCGTGAGTGCTATGTTTCAGAGATATCAATGGTACCTTGACCTTCAATAGAAACTGACGTTACAGGCTAATTGACACTAAAATGAACCTTAGAAAATTAAGAATTATGGCTTCCCATCTCTTCTATGAAAGAAAATATGAGTGCCTCTGTTGAATTCTACACATACAGTGAATTGGTAGTCAATGTTTCTTCAAATTTTACAAAATTGGGCAGGGAAAAAAGTTCTGACTTTGAAGTAAATGGAAATATAACATCAAAGTGTAATTTGGTAACATGATTTCTCTAAAGAGGCTAGAGTTGATTCTCTATCCATTAACTGAAAGTTCCTGTTCTAGATGCTGCCTGTCTCAAATCACCCAGGAGTGATCGCTGGATGATTGGCCTCAGAGACAATCACAGAAAGCTGGATCTTCGCTGCCTCTTCACCTGCGCTGCTACCTGAGCTGTGCATTAGAACTCTATCACCAGTTTGTCTACTGAAGTATTTTTGAATGGTTTCGTAATGTGCTGAGACAAAGATAAGATAACTTAACTATTGATAGACAGGAGTAATGGCACCAATTTCGTGAACAGGCTGCTTCACCCTCCATGGTTTGATTAATAAAATTATAAGATGTGCTGCGTCAACGCCATCTGATTGAAATAATCCGCCAACATCTGTACAGGGAAGGTATGGGAGAGACTAATTGACAATGGTTGACCCTCTTAAAGAGGGTCTTAGGCAAGACCAAACTATTTTCATGAAGAAGAAAATATTAACTGAGTGTGATTGTGAAGTGCTGATACCACATCTGACTTACGATGTGCCTGAGAACATTCTAAAAGCATCTCTGTCAATTCCTACAAGAGACAAAGAAATGGAGTCCTGAATAGGATGCTATAACATAAAAAAGTCTAAATCGTTAAGAATAAAAATTAAGCAAAATTTACAAAAAGACGAGATACTGGATTTAGAAATACATCTGGAGTTCTCGACAGAAACAAAAGTATATAGTACTGAAACTCTGTGAAGCTGTGAGATATTAAGTTAACATGCAGACAACTGCAAAAAAAATAAACTGCTCATACCTGGAATGATCCAAATTTTGAAGATACGTTTTGATATCCAACTTACGTTAATCAAACGTCGCATATCTGAAATTACTTCCTCTCCAATTCAACAATGTGTACCTTGGAGAGCTTCATCTATCTACGATTCTACCTCCCCAATGAAAAGTAAACTCACTTGAGTTTAGATTCAGATAATAGGAGGATTTTTCTTCGTATGTAAGAAGAAAGCACTGGAGATCAAAGATAATAAATCTGAGAAGTTAGGATTTGTAATTGGTTATTTACTTCCTCAAATATGTCACCTTTGGAGCAATTTGGAATTGTTTAGATTGATTTTAGCTATTTATGATTGTATTTTTGTTCTGAAATCTTTATTTATTGATTATGTACGTTGGAATGCATAATCAACAGGTGGGAGGATGTTTGGGTTCATACGCATTACATGACATCACTGCTGGAAGACCTCCACTCATATTTATGTTTTTTTTCCTGAAGAGTTGTAACCCAGATTTTCTTATCAAGTCTTCAGTCCCTGGATTAAAAATTCTTTTGATAAGTCCAATTAAAATAAAATGTCTATTTCTGTTTGTAAAAAGAGTTATTTTTGATTGAGAACTACTTCTTGCGTAGGTACTGTGTAAGTAATATTATTACTTTACCTTGTGGAACTGAAACTGATGCAGTGTTTCAATTTTTGGTAATAGTAAAGTGAAATTTACTTTAAATTTAGCTACGATCTTGGTGGAATCTTGCTTGATCCAACAGTCCTGGAGAATTATATTGACGCTGCCGTTTATCAAGCATCACAATGCCCAGGAGTTAAACGAGTGAATCACCTCTTGGAGTTTATTCTATTGCAACTATAGACTTGAGCGCCATTGGAAGTGCTGTTGCTCTGATATTTTATCTGTGATTTGCCTGTCTCGTTTTGGCATAATCTATGGCAAGGGTTACTTTGTTACCTCGTGCTCTCTTGTATTTTGCATTAATATCGTGAATTAAATGCTAATTATTTTTTTATGACTTTTTTTGACTCATATTACAATTCCACCGGATGATTTTTTTCTGTCAAACACTGTATCAGTAGGCTGATTTTCCGAATGTCTAGAACTAGAGCTTGGGAGGTCACATCTGAGAAGTTTTCCCTGACTGAAGGCAGAGAGGGACTGGACAAGAAGAAAAAGATAGGGTGAAGATGAAAGAAGAAAGGCAAGATGAAAAAGGAGGAAAAGTGAGAAATAAGAAAGAAAAGACGAAATGAAGAAGAGCAAGATGAAATGACAAGAAAGGAAAAGAGGAATGAAGAAAGGTCAGAAAGAAATGAAGAACAACCTGTACTGTTCGAGAGTCTAAGTCGAAGAAAATGAAGGACATTTTACTTTATTGCCAAACAGATGTACATATTAAAAAAGCAACGATAGCCAAACATGAAAGGAGATTAGAAGTGGTAAGGAAGCCAAAGGAAGAACGAGATAAGGGAGACAAAATCAAAGATGACATAAAAGAGACTTACCTGATCTTGAGATCAAACCTAAACTAATTTTCCTGACCAGTCTGAACTCCAAACATTCCACCTGTCTCAAACTCTCTTGAAATCTGCCGGAAAAACATTTCGTGGACTGTTTTTGAAGCACTCACTTTCTTGACGTGTGGAGTCTACAAAGCGATGAAAGGATGCTTGCCAAGTTAGCCAACTGGTAGCTCTTCAGAAAAAATGTCGAGAATCTCAAGATACACTGAAAGTTGGATTTGACGACCATTTTCGATCCATCGAGAAGGCTCTGTAGAATCCAAAATTTGTGTTTCTTGTCATGCACATAGCATGGGGCTATGGACAGTCTTCTATGAGTCTTTACGCTTGCTTTTCGAGGATGAAGCACCTCCAAAGAAAAAACAGAAGCATGGGGAGGGTAAAATAGAAGAGAGAATGATCTATTGGGTACTGAATCTGAGCACCTTGAACTGCAACTTAGGAAGGAGAATCATGAGGCAGTATTCTGGCGGGTAAAAAGCTTACAGTCATATGCCCATTAGTTGTGAGGATGCGGGAAGTCGTGGAGAAATACTGTCAATGTCATGATCCTGAAACATTTCAAACAATTAATTTGTATAAAAGCAGTTGTTGTAAAATTCGCTTTAACATCTAGCATACGTCTATATATTATAAGTCGAGAGAGAAAACTAAAAGTTAAAAATCATCATAAAAGCTCTGTCTCAACTACATTCAAGTGCATGTAAGTTTTTTTCAAGACAATAGTTTTGAACTTACATTTGAACCTATTATATTCAAATGCAAATTAATACAGACAGAATGAATATTGACTAGGATAAAAAAATTCTGTCAATTGCAGGAGAAACAGTTTCAGAATTTTCTCCCTGATTCAGCTAAAAAAAAATGGTTATAAACATATAAAAGAAACTGAACTAGATTCCATCCATTCTTTGAGTAAGAAAAATTATGTCTCCCCTAAACATCGAGGAAAAAATGAGTGACAAGGTAAGAACATATAATACACCTTTGATGAAAAACTTATTGAATTAAAAAATTAATTATACATTTTGTTAGGTAACTCCCTATTATGAAATGGTGCTTTCTCCTTTAGATTAATTTAATACGAGATTTTGATCATGTAAATTGTAGTATTCAACCAGAATATTTCTAGATTGAAATCTGATTGAGCATTGCTCAGTCACATAAACTAAAGCTTTAGAAATCTTGTTAACAAAAAAAGAGGGAATTCAATTTTTTTGCTTTAGTATACTGTAATTCACTATATGGAAAACAAATTCAAAGAAAATATTCTATCTTGATAGCTATTTAGAAAAGGCTTCTGCCATGCATTTGGCTTGCTAATCTGAAAACCCCCTCCTCTCAGTAGCTGTTTGAGCTGGAAATTCAATGTCAGTAGGCTGCCAAATTCTGAGTTAGTCATCCACTTTTAAGGTAAAACTTGTTCCTGATCCTCAGTTTACATCTGTAATGTATACCTTTTAATCATCTATATGGTCAACTATTACCGAACAATATTAATCTTGCAAACACAAAAAATTCAAGTTTTATCTGCATGTCTAAAAGAGAGCTATTCTCAATTATTTGATACAGCTGACCATACTAACTTCTGAAAAATTCTACTTAGTCCATAGCAGTAAAAGTCATAAATACCAAGCATGAATTTCAATAATGAAGATTTCCTGGTTCTGCCTATGAAGTGATTATTTTGATCTTTGTTGTCTTTTAAATTGTGCTCTTTGCAAACTGTTCACTTTAATTTTATTAGCATGATCACAGCCACACTCTGAAATAAGCTTTCATAATTGAGAACTATGTTCTTTGTGTGTCTCTTGGGTACTTTAATGAATAGTACTTAGGAATACAAATCAGGAACTCTGATGGTATCTTATATCAGAAAGATTTACCCACTTTATTGATCCACAACAAGGTTCAGGGTTCAAAGTGGTATAACTGAATGCTTGTGCGTGGTGTAATCGTAATCTCCCATCTAGCAAGCATCTGCTCCTTCAAAACTAAACCTTTCTCAAAAACCTTCAATAGAGACTTACTTATCTAATTTCTAAATTGATAGCATGCATAAAAAATTACTGACTATAAACAAATTTACCATAACAACTGAGACTTCTTCTTTGGCATCAAGGTAGCACTTCCACTCAAAAAGAGGTATTCTTTGGTACATAGAGTCCTACCAATTTAATATTTCAATTTGTCTTTGTCATTCCACTAAGACTCTAATGGAATCTCTTTAATTCATTTCAAAACTAGAGAAGGATTCTAAACTTAGCTGAGTCAGCCATCATTTTGGCTCTGGTATCTCATACAAATGTCTCCTTGGGACAGACTCATACACATGCGAGATTTTGCTCATCTTCACTACCAACTACTCGTTATACCTGCTGTCACAGTGTAAGAGGAGAACACTGTATCTCCTATATTTTAGATCCCATCTACACAACATTCTTGAAGTTGTCACTGTAAATAGCATAACCATATCGGACTGTCTTATCATTTTACAATTTTATCTACCTCAATAAGTGATGATTTTCTAACTTTAAGGATTTTTTAAATTCATATAGAGAATGGAACAACATTGTGTATAAAGACATCCTTCCTCAAGTCTTCAACTTGAAGTTAGAAGAAATAAATATACTCTCTGCAAACTTATTTGTTAGAATTCCACCCAGCCAGCCACAATTAAACAAGCATCTATCAGGCAGCCCAGTAAGCCTTAATTCAAAGATATAATATTTTCATATGAAATATGAAATAAAAATTCTCTCATCCATTTCAGACACCTGAATTTGAGATCCCAAAAAATAGAGAGAGAGAAGTAGAAGAAAGAAAAGACAAACACTGAGAATGCGATTTATTAGTTTAAGAAACCAATATTCCTTTATAAACCTAAAAAAAAATATGCAGCGACACAAAAATATATAGAGAAAAATAAACGCACACAATAAGACGCTTAGATAAATAAAGCAGAGATTTAAGAAGAACGGAGACCTACAAAATTTAGGAAAAAATTAGGACTTGAACGTGCTGAATCTTCTTGTACTCTTTAAGGGAAGAACGCAAGTCAAAGGCACATTAAAACGTTGTCTGTGAACACTGATGGGGAAATCCCAGTCCTTTGTGAAAACTTACAATCAATGCTAAAGTAACTCCTTGGAAGGGAATTTCTACCAGAAACCAACATTAAATAGAGCATTGTACATCTTTCACTTACAGTCCAAACTCAAGTATATTGTGATTGTGACCTGACAATGAAAGACAACCTATCTGGACATAATAGTAATACAGACGTAAAAGAAGGTTAAAATGCTCTTGTAATCACTATCATTAGTTCAAAGTATACCTAATCTTGAACATAAGTGTAGGTGACTAATTTTTTCAGCAAGTTGACAACGCAAAATGATCACTAAACGTGTTACTTAAAATAAGCCAAATTCTCAAGGACATCCAGATCGTAAGGTAGGCGTTTCCACTTCTGTCATTTTAAAACGAATATAAATTTCCTAGAGAGTCCGAACTCATATACTTCAAGCCTTTACACGTGCTGTAAAATTAAAAAAAGGTTAAAAAATATTTTTCTGAGAGCGTACTACATTCTAACTCAGGTCCATTTTAAAACCCAAAGAAAATGCGCACTTGAATTTACGTGGATAAAAAGAATAAATCTTAGTCGCCGTTATACTCCACTAGCTATATATTGTTGCAAAGTGGAAGGATATATTTTTCTGCAAACTACAGAATATGCTAAATTCTTTACGTCGAAATATCGAAATTAGATATACAGATACTTGATAAATGAAACAACATTCTTAAACAATCCAGTGAACGATTAAAACGACGTTTGCCAGTTGGGATTACGCACTCTTACAAGGCAAATTATATTTTCTAAATTTTTCTGTAGTTTAGATTAGAAAACAAATATAGCCTACAAAATATATATAATTTTATTATTCTTAATATTATCGCCCGTGTATTACGCTATCTAATTAAAATATTAAATACCCATTATTGATTTACTGGTTTGCATATGTATAGAAAAGTCTATCAACCTGAAAAATTACTGAATTAAATGGATTGAAAATCGTTCCGGGAATATTACGCTGTACAGCCAGAAAACTAAGTGATCCCGTGATTTCGCCATGTATGCGCTCACTTAAAATTCATTTATAGGGCTGGAACAATACATGAGAGGTACAATGAGGCAGTGATGACTGTTCAAGCCGTAAACTGTAATTCATCTATTTGTGAATTGCCTCATTAATATCTAGTCTAGCACTCTCTTAGTGCTTTAGTCAAATGCTGTTAATTTTATACATTTTCATGAATATTTGGATGCATACCTTTTCATAATCAAGCATCCATATTGGTGACCGGGATGTGATTTTGCTCGGACTCAGAACGGCATTAAAGGAGGTTCTACAGTGCACATCAGCCGAACTAGTTTATGGTTCAACCCTGAAACTACAAGCGGAATTTTTTGAAACCCATTCACTTAACGTCGAACCTCATCATTTCTTAAAAAATTTGCGAAACGTGATGGATCAACTTAAACCTGTTTCAACTGCATCTCATGACAGTCAAAAAGTGTTCTTGCATCCAGCTTTAGGGACTTGCACACGTGTTCGTGCGCCACGAAGCAGTTAAAAAACCACTACAAGCACCGTACGATGGTTCTTACTGCGTACTCAGACGAACTGATAAAACGTTCACAATCGAGAAGAACGACAAAGAGTCTACAATCAACATTGATCGTGTAAAGCCTGCGTTCTTCGAGAACTCCCAGTCATCTGCACCAACCACAGCGTCACCACCTGTGACAGCTCCATCTTCAATGCAGTCAGTACCTGAACCTTCTCCATCGAGTCCGGCCTCACCATCAAATTCCTCTCCACCACCTTATGTGACGAGATCTGGCCGTCGGGTACACTTTAACCCTCGTTACCTCTAACTCCAGTGCCTGCTGCACTACTAGAGGGGGAGTACTGTGGCGATCCTGAATTCCTGCCGATGACGTCACTCTTGAAACTACTTACTTAGCTGCGCAATACACGAGAGAGGCACGAGGTAGCGAACTAGATGTTCATGCGCCAACCTTCTGAATTTCATCAGTTTTGTGTTCTATTAATATCTAACTAGCACTTTCTTAATGTTTTAATAAATGTTGTTAATTTTGATACCTAAAGTTGTTTCATGAATATTTGGATGCATACCTTTTCATAATCAAGCATCCATAACATGAAAATTAGAAAATTAAAACATCTATTTATAGCCCGGAAACTTTATGTAATACTTTTAGAATATCAAAATTTAATTGGTCTTAAAAGTTATAAATTAAATATATACCGAAGTTGTAATTATTAATCGCATTTCTTTTTCTTTATTTATCCTACATTTTCTTTACGATCTTGTATACCGTCGATACAAAGTGAATATGTTTGGAAGTAGGGGAAAAAAGCTTTTGAAGGTAAAATTCGAATGGACTAACTTTTTGGAAAAAAAGAATTCTTGTTTGCCTAAACAATTAGAGAAAGACGAACTCAAACACCTCTAAACAGTTGCAAAACAAAGAATAAAGGACTTGTCCCCTGAAATCAGCTGCAAATCAATTCAGACAGACTTTGTTATATATAAAGCAAAAGCAGCTCAAACAGTAAAGTTGTAGAAAGAATAAAACGAAAAAAGAAGAAAAACAGAAAAAGATTTGAAAAATATCAGAAAGGAATTGGAAATCAAACTGAAATTGAAAAAGAAGAAAAAGAAACTCAAAACCTTTCCTAAAACTTTGATTAAAGCCGCAACACAAACAGAAAAAGGAATAGCCTCTTTAGATAACCTTAAATTAGAAAATAAAGAAATGAAAACAATAACTATTCAAGAAAAATGTCAAGAACTTATTCAAAAAGATGAATCACTTTGCAAAAGTTTCCCAGTTTATGCAAAAAGCAGTATACCAGCGCTGATATTTAACCCTATCTTCACTTTTCGTCCTGCTCTGAAGTTCACTGGAGCCTCAAAAGAAAAAGGAAAAGAATAGTTGGAGCAAATTGTAAAAAAAAAAAAAAAAGAAAAAAAAAAAAAAAAACTCTCACCCTCAAAAAATTCTTTTTAAACACAAATAGGCAGTTTTTCGAAATCCAAAACCAAAAAGAATGACATTATTTGATGTTAACCAATGAGAACATGCCACACTGCCTATTACACGTAACTGCTTATTTGAAACCGAATAAATATTTGTTTACATTTTGATATTTCACCACCTGGAAGAACAGCTAGGTAAATTAAACATTAATTAAATCTATTTTAATAAATACAAGTCCCACTTAGTAACATTAAACCTTAACAGCAATTTAATTTATCCCAGCACTTCCAACATAAACGCTTTCCCTCCACAATATTAAAATCTTCTTTCAGCGTGTGACAACAATTTCAGCTGCGGATTCAAGGGGGCCAGGAAATAATCTACATAGTTTTTCTCGTTCGAACTCTTTGAAAATCTTCAATTCATATTTAAAAATTCAAAACAGAAATCTTTCTTTCCTTAAAATTCAAGTCTTGTTCTTTTTCTCAAATTCAAGAGATCTGCAAAACTACTTTTTTATAACATGACTGTGGTATTTTTCTAAAATTCTCATATAAATATATTATTATCGAATGTATATTCAGCTTATTGTTTAGAACAGGTATTAAAACGTACCTGGAATTTTTTCAAAATTTTAAAAACAAACGATCTCTTAATTTTTATTTTACTAAAGTACTGATTTAAAACTGCTCTACATACTACACTAGGTCAAATAGCCATGACATATAGAACAGTTTCCACAGATGCGCTCCAAATACTTACTGGCCGCCAACTAATAAACGTTATTGCTACTTTTGCTGAATATAAATTTAATCTCTTCATCAAAAAATCCCTACTGTAATCCCCAAATTAGTTCATTGTCAGCCTACCACGGAAATTAAATATTTCTCCGAAAGTTACAGTTTCTGAAGTTTCTACGGATGGATCCAAACTTACGGACATTGAATGTGGTGCCATTTGTTTCAACGAAAGTGGATAGGAAATCTGAAAATTCGAAATGAGACTTAACAACGAAGCAAGTGTCTTCATGGCTAAAGCGTTTGTTTATCCTGCAATCAATACAATTAATTGTCTTCTCCAATGAAAAAGTTTTTATCTTATCTGATTCAAGATCCGTCTTAATGGCACTTGAGTCTGTCCATCAAGATCAACTCACACACGAAATCAAAATTCTCCTTCAACAATGACCTTTTGGGTCAAAACACAGATCAAGATCCACGACCACATAGGCGGCCGATGTTCTGGCGAAAAAATGCGATAAAAAGTGAGTTTATTGATAAATGGATGAAAATTTCCCGTTCACTTTCCGTTAACTCGTATTTTCTAGGAATTGTTTATTATCCACCAACATCTTGGCTTTGATGCTGCAAATATCACTTACTATATCCGACGTCTTATCACTTTCAATCAACTTACCCTTTAAGTTGCATTCTCAATTTCTAGATTTTAAAATTGAATGCCAAGATAGCGGACTACATCGTTCTAGGACTTCTTCTCAAGTTCTTCAATCCTCGACATCGCACGAAAATATATTTATCTCTCTTTCAGAATCTTATTTGTCAGAAATCCTGCTCAATCAGTCACTAGTCGCTTTCAATTAGTAGATCCTCTTATCCGTCCGTACGCCATCCTTAAGCTTATGCCGGGGCGGAAATAAGAATTCACCATCCCTATAAGATATTACTTGATAAGTGTCTCTAGATACTTTTTTTTGTCTTCCACAGTGGAGGGAGAGAAAAATGCGAACGCCGAGAATGAATTATCTATGAAGGAAATTAAAGATGTCCTTAAAGACGGGAAAATAAAATATTACGGAAACGCAACCAAAGAATAATAAAAAGAACCTCCAGTTAGAAAAAATAAACCGAATATAAAGAAAAAGCATAAAATGAAAAGTCCAGAGATTGAAGAAGACGCAGAAATTCCATCGAAATGAAAAAAAACAAAACAAAAAAAGTTGTCAAACTTACCATTATAAATTTATCGTGGAAAGAAGATACAAAGAAACTGCAAGGCTCGAAAAGGACAAAACGATCATGTGCCAATCACTGATGCCAAATCACCACACTCTTCCATGCAGAAAGTTCTGGGTACCAAAATCTTGGCGCAATCCAATAAAAGTCGGCAATCTTGGCAACATAATCCCGTTACTCCTTTATGAAAATATCCCAAGCCACAAAAAAGTGAAAACGTTATTGTGAGTCACTTCTGCGAAATCTCCAGTCCAGCCCTCCCTATAGAAAAGTTTATGCAATAGCGGTATTAAGAATTCATCACTTCTATCAGATACCTCCTGAATATTATTCTCAGAATCCTTTTTTTTTGTCTCCTATAGCCGAAGAAGTGAAAAAAGCAAACACTGAGAAAGAATTATCTGTCAAGGAAAGTAATGAAGACCCTAGAGACGAAAAAATTAAATAATATGAAAACGCAATCAATAAATTACAAAAAGAACCTCCATTCAAGAAAAACAAACCGCAAATGAAGAAAGACTATGATAAAATGAAAAGTTTAGAGATTAAAGAAGACGTAGAAACTTCAACGAAATCCGGAAAACAAAATAAGTTGGCAAACTTGGCAGCATAAATTTCACTTGGTACTACTTTTTAAAGAAATCATAAAGCACGAAAAAGTCAAAACAGTCGTGTGAATCATCGATGCCAAATCACTACAGTCTTCTCTGCAGACAATCCTTGGCACAATCCAATAAAAAGTAATTCTGGATGGGAATTTCACTCCAGATCCAACATTAAAATAACTTGGTAGATTGCTTGGCAGTTCAGAGAGGTCTGGTGTCTATCAGACATTCAAACTGAACCCGTTTTCCAATAGTCTATTTTGTGGTGTGTCCAAGGAATGAAAGACAGCAAAGTAATGGCAATAGTGTATAAGGCTTATTGTCAAATAACAAGATTGTAGAAAATCTACTCTTGGGCGTATCCATAATTTGCACCATAAGTTGCCAGGGTGACCAATTTTGTCGCCAAGTTGACACCGTAAATTAAGGCAGAAAATAGTTACTTCAAAATGTGTCAAAGTCGAGAGTTCTTGAGCACACCTACAATTTCACCCAAAAGTCTCTGAGGTCATCAATTTTGTCGCCCAAGTTGACATGAAAAATGAAGCCAAGTTATCTTGCCATCTTGAATTCCTGCTTTTTGGAAACGTAACTAGAATTCAACAGATAACAGTGATTTTTAAAATTTCAAGCCTTTTTTTATGTCGCAAATATTAGAAGTAATAAAATAGTTTGTGTGTGTGTTTCCGAGCTGTACTTGCGTTTTAGTATATATGGAACCGTCCATGTTGAAAACTCCAGACAAAATGGCGTCTTGGAATTTTTTGCAGATAAAAAAAATAAGAATCCAAATATTTGGTTATACTTCGTCGAGAAATTTACATTTTATATCAAGATGAAGGATATTTTTTTCTCCAACGACCAGAAAAAGTTTTAAACATTTTTAGGAGATAATGAAGAAATTAGTACACACTAAATTGCATCGTTAAAGGAAAACAACGTCATCTTTAAATGCTGCGTCAGATTTTGATCAAAACGCGCTGCCAGATTAAGGGATTACGCGTCATTAAACTCGCTGCCAGATTATATTTATTAATTTTGCTACCATTTAAGTTTAAAAAATAAAAATAAGTCGAAATTGTACATATTTTTAGTTACTGTATTATTCGCGCATCAGTTGACACTCTGTCCAATTAAAATATCAATATATGTAATTCTCCTACGTGGCGACAAAAAAGGGTCGAATTTCGTAATCGATTCGGCAACACTCGCGAGTTTAAAATGTTTACATTCAAATCCGCGATCGAGTCTCTGCAGGTCGCAGAGTTTGCGCTGGTCAGAATGCTTTCGTGAACAATGCCGTCTGAGAAGTAGGGTATAAGAGTTTTCTCTTCTACGTGGTGGTTTGTGCTACTGCTCGTGAACTTTTGATTACTGGCAGCCGGTCGCCATTTCGGGCGGCATTTTTTTCCTGGTTTTTTTGTTTCTACGTGAACAGCTGTCCAGGTAATATCCTTTCATCTTTTTTTCTTTAGTGCTTGGTCTGCACTGTTTCCATACAGTGCTCCTCGCTTTTTGTCTTTGCCTCAACAATGAGTGATATCCAAGAATCTTCAATTATGGATTTTCAAATACAGGACAATTTATCTCTCACCAACAATAACTCTCTTAACAAACTTATTCTGGCACTTAGCTCCAAACAATTTACGGAAATTAATATCGTCATGTCACATCAAACTGTCGCGTTGCGAATACCAAAAATGAACCCCATCGCACTTCATACGTATATAAAACAAAATATTTCGCAGTCAGAACTGATTACAAATATGCGACATACTAGACAGGGCAAAGTCCTTTTTACTACCTCGGACCCGATTTGCGCGGCTAACTTACTCACATTAACCAAACTGCTTGACACTCCAATATCAGCAACCATCCTATGGGAAAACATCACTACAAAATTTCTTCTAACTGACATTCCGACAGCAACATCGCTAGAAGAATTAGCGTCTGAACTCTCTTGCTCAAATGATATTGTCATTATTCATATGAGAAGATTTGTCAAGCAAAACACCCAACCGGAAGTGGCACCGGTCCTAATCACCATATTGGGGACAACGCTCCCGGAATATGTTAAAATGTGGTTTATTCATCAGAGAATAAACTTATTCATTGATCGACTGAGAACGTGTAATAAATGTTTCTCATTTTTCCATGCAACAAGAACATGCACCCTCAATCCGGCATGTCATCAATGCGGACAAATACATGCTTCTACCTGCCAAGGTCCAATACACTGCATAAACTGTAAGGGAAACCATTCAGCACTGGATAAAAATTGCCCACATTACATCAAGGAAATCAAAGTATTCGAATATAAAGCAAGATACCATGTAACGACTGGAGAGGCAAGACGAATCCTCAATCAGAGACCCAACACAAATTTAGCAACCATTGTTAAATCAAACATATGTAACACTGACGTAGTGAATGCTCTCACAAAAAAATGGAAGTTCTCTCCCAAAAAATGCAAGAAAAAAAATCGACAAACAAATGGCTGCAATGTTGACTATGATTGAAAAAAGCGATGCGATGGAAAACGATGAAAGCGATGGAAAAATTATTGAACGGTCTTGCTGCCTTCTGAAGAGAACGCTCTTCGACGAAACCCGAACGTGACTTGTTGGAAGTACAATAAAAAGGGGCATGCACAGAGGGAGTGCCAAGCTAATTACGCCCATTCAGGAAAAGTAACTGGCAGCCGCCTTATGGAGCGAAGGATACTTTCTCTGAATAAAGCTCCTGATGGAGGACTGAAGGCTTCAATACTGAGCGAAGGGAAAATGGACTCTACTTCGAAGGATCTATTTTTGGTAGCCTGTGTTCGATGTTGGTGGACACAAGTACAAATGTAACTCTTTTAAGAGCAGACTTTGGCCCAGAAATTGATGAATTGATGGAAGAACTTATTTAAACGGCTCCTAACATTTCTTTAACAACTCATATATTGAAGAAAAAGCAGAAATTCATGGGTAACTGAATTCATCAATCGCTTGTGGATCCAGAAAATTCCAACGCAGAGTCTACGTAGCTGAAATCTCCGATACATGTATTCTCGGACTTTGATTTTCTTCAAAAATTTAACTTTATTGTACACTACACGACATTGACAGGATTCTTCGAGTTCTGCAAAAACGATTACTCTGCGAAGACATTATTATATTGCGATGATACAAAACTTTATACATGGTATAAGTCAAAAAAAGTTTTTAACTGGCGCAAGGCAATTGTAGGACATAACGGTATTCGATCTGGTGACGCTCTTAGCCGTGTCTATACTGTTAACTCCAGAAACACTGATTGCTAATACCTCTGACTTTTGTTGCACAAAATTAAGGATCCAACAAGCTTCAAAGATCTCCGAACCGTTAATGGAATTGAGTATGAGACGTATCGAGAAGCATGCTTGGAATTAAGATTACTCGAAAATGACAATTAATAGAATGGATTCTGCATCAAAAATTTGAACACTCTTTGCAGTAATACTTTCATTTTGTGAACCTTCCAGTCCAAACGC
This sequence comes from Araneus ventricosus, assembly GCA_013235015.1. Taxonomy (NCBI): domain Eukaryota; kingdom Metazoa; phylum Arthropoda; class Arachnida; order Araneae; family Araneidae; genus Araneus; species Araneus ventricosus. The sequence continues at coordinate 17,934 of BGPR01007691.1, forward strand.
GCTTTGGGAGAACAATAAAGACTGCATGTCTGAAGATATTTTGAATATATTGCGCGCAGAAAAGCGTCACATTATCTTAAACTATACCGATTCCATCTATAACGAGGCTCTCATTAAGATTGAAGATAAAGTCCTGCAGATGATCGGAAAGTCTTTATCGAAGGTTGGCATGTTAAGTCCTTCACGACAGCACGCACATAAAATGAGTCGGGAAACACTTCGGGAATTGTTTTATGACTCTGATCTATTACTTAATTTTGTGACACAGAGGGAGACATTACTAAATACAGATCAACAAGATATATATAGTGAACTTCTACGGCGCTATAAGGTGGGGTAATTTTTATCGATGCACCCGGAGGAACCGAAAAAACCTTCCTCATAAATGTTTTGCTTGCCAAAATTAGAGGAGGAAAATTTTGAGCTCGCTGTAGCTATTCAGGTATTGCTACAACGTTGATGACTGGTGGACAAACAGCACATTCAATGCTGCAAATCCCATCGACTTAATTCACAAAGAAATACCTGTTTGCAACATGAAAAAAGGAAGTGCAAAAGCTAAAGTACTAGTTTGGGACAAAATTTCTATGATGCACAAGCATGGTCTCGAAGCCGTGAACGGAACCCTCCAGGACCTTCGCGGTAATAAAGATCTTATGGGAAGTCTAATTGTTGTCCTTTCAGGTGATTTCCGACAAACACTACCAGTAATTACGAGAGGCACGATGACCGATGAAATCAAAGCCTGTTTAATATCGTCATGTCTTTGGAATCAGGTAAAAATTATGAAATTTAAGACCAACACGAGAATTTAAAATAATTACCAAAACTCCCAAAATTTTTCTGGCTCTAAACACGGGGATGCAGGTGGTGTAATGTAATGTAATATAATGAGTCAACAACGGAAAATGGGAAAATCAGGCTTTCCAATGAATTCTGCAAGATCTGTCCAACATTAAAAAATCTAATTAATCAAGTTTATTCAGATATGACATCGAATATACAGAACATCCAATGTCTCCAAGAACGCGCAATATTAACACCTTTAAATGAGAAAGTCAAGGAAATTAATTTCACAGTACAAGAAAAAGTTCCAACAGCCGCAAGAACTTACTACTCAATAGACATATGCTTAAATGATGAGGAAGTCACAATCTATCCAGTGGGGTTTTTGAATTCACTAAATCCCAGTTGCATTCCCCTACATAGCGTAGTGCTGAAGGTTGGATGTCCAATTATGTTGCTACGCAATCTGGGCCCACTAAAGCTGTGCAATGGCTCCAGACTGATAGTGAAAGCATTATATGCTCATATAATCGAAGTAACCATTTTAACTGGGTCATTTGAGGGCGAGAACGTCCTAATTTCAAGGATACCACTCATTCCGACTGACTTGCCATTTTCTTTCCAACGATTACAATTTCCTTTTCGGATTGCATTTGCAATAACAATCAATAAGGCGCGCCCTTCGAGTTACAGGCTTGGATTTGACTGCTTCTCGCATGGACAACTTTATTTGGGAATGTCAAGGGCGAAGGATACATCAACATTGTTCATCGTCGTCGATGAGCGAAAGGAGACTAAAAATATTGTGTATAGTCAAGTCTTAAAATAAATTTGTAACAATAATGAAAATAAAATTAATTATAATAAGTAAAGAATTAATTTGAATCTATCCCGGGAAAGACCGGGTAAAAAGCTAGTTATATATAAAGCAAAGAAGACTCAAACTATAAATTTCGTGATTGAATCTAAAATAGATGCACAGAATCAAACAGATGAAAAAGGATAAGATAATACTTCTACTGGATTACTATCAAAGAAAATTTTTCACATTCATTAATAAGCAATATTTTCTGTTTATTAGGTTTGTTTGCCTCATGTAAAATGTAATGTACCAGTGTAAATTTTTCCATCACAGTTTTTTGATTTTCTCTAATTCACAAAAGAAATATGAAAAAGGCAAAAGGAAACTTGAACCAAATATTTTCAGGACACGGAGCCTTTAGAACACATCAGGCAAGGCGCTTTATTAAGGATTCTCGCTGCATTTGAGACAAAGCAGCTGGAACAACTGGATCCGTAATAAAATATTGCGAGGTTTGGAATGAGGAATGCTTAAATTACGGCTGGCTGGTCGAACAAAAATCGGATGTTAAACACATTGGTTCAAAGCGATTCAAAGCAAATAGTTCAAGAACTCTAAAACTGGGTTTTTAATTGATTTTGTGCCTCTAAATTAGACTTCCTTTACAACTGTTAATTCTAAGATCACTAATGTGTTGTTTAATTATGTTGGTGATGGTTGGGGGAATGCGTAGAGTGATCCTATTGTTGCGAAGGTGCTTTTTGTAAACATGCCTCGGATCCATTTCGACCTCGGCGAGAAAGAGATGAGATGTCTGGCCTATTTGTTCGTTTGTTGTTCTAAAAAAGCTCTGGCTTTCCTCTGCATTGTTCTACATTAAGATCTAAAGTGTGTTTCTCGTCTATATGTGCACATGGAAATAGAGAAATTTTTCTAAAATCTAGTGTCATCATTTTAAAATAGAGAAATATCACATCTAGGGTTTTTAAAATTGTATTTTATGAATACGGATTTAACATAACCCAGTCGGCTCTAAATATCTACCAACGGGGCCTATGTTTCTTTTGCTGGGTGGAACTGCTTTGCTGCAGCCTCAGGATGGAATAAAGGAACGGAGCAGTAGAAGGTACCCCGGAATGTTTATTTTTTACAAATGTTTTATATTTTTATGCTTCATACTTTAGCATCTCTACATATAAAAGGCAATGTTTGTGTGTGTGTGAGCGTGCGATGTCCAGACGAAAAATATTACAGTTAAAGCCATGAAATTTGGCAGACAGGTCGTCCCTCACTCATAATTTGGCCGGGTGAGGATGGATATCATTTTGAACTCTGTCAAAGAAACACAATGACAGGAATGCCACAATGTAAGAAGATTTCTGCTATGCAGTTCTACGCGTACAGAACGACGAAGCCCTCTTAAGATTTCAAAATTTTACCGCGAATCAATGCCCTGTTTCATCAATTTATCGTTGACATGTATGCCAAAATTGAATCGGAAAGGCTTTTGTACATACGACTAAAATCAGAGGACATTGAGAGTGGAACAGTATACACATTTGAGGGATGCGGTTATGAATGATAAAAATGTTGCCGACTTGATCGTCTTTCCTTCCAGCTTTACTGGGGGTCCCAGATACAAGAACGAGCGTACTCAAGAAACCACGACCTACGTGAAAAACTATGGTAGACCTGATCTGTTCATCGCCTTTATCTTCAATCAGAACTGGACAGAGATACAGCAAGCTATTTGTTGGGCGAAAACCACAGGTTCGTCATGATTTTTGACAAGAGTCTTTAATCTAAAGCAAGAAACACTCATGAATCTTATGACAAAGGCAAAGAGTTTTGGAGAAGTTAAGTGTCATATGAATACGATAGAGTTGCAGAAGTGAGGACCTCTTGATGTCAACATTCTCATTTGGCTCAAAGCCTCATTACACGCTTACAGAGTGGATGACTTTATTCGTGCAGAAATCCCTAATAAACAAGAAAACACAGATCTTTTTTGCATTGTAACAAAGCAGATGCTGCACGGCCCATGCAGAATCATAAATCCACGTTCTCCATGTATGAAGGATTGAATTTGCACAAAGCGATACCCACAGCAGTTTTTGAAAGAAACACAAACAGGACAGGACGGATATCTACTATGTCGCCGTAGGTCTTCACAAGATGGGGATTCACTCCAAACATCAGTTTTTGAAGATAAGAAGTGTCTGTGTACAATACTTGGATTATACCGCACTGCCCTTTGTTAACAAAAATTTTCAATGCGCATATCAACGTAGAGCATTGCAATTCTGTGAAGTCTATCAAGTACGTCTGTAAGCATGTCAACAAAGAATCCGACATGGCTGTGTTTGAACTTGCCAGTGGAGAAAATGACCTAAATGAAATCCATCAGTATCAAATAGGGAGATACATCAGCAGCAACGAAGCAATATGAAGAATACTTAACTTCCCCAGTCACGAGCGACACCCCACCGTGATTCATCTAAGCGTCCACCTTGAAAAATGGTCAGAGAGTCTACTTCACGACAAAAAATGCTGCTCAACGTGCCCAAGCACCTCAGGAAACAACACTCACAACTTTCTTCAGACTTTGCTTCAATGGTGATTTTGCACGCACTCTACTGTACAATGAAGTATCCAAGTACTTACGAAGAGGCTGGCAACTTAGAGGACTTCTAGAGAACGATGAGCACTGAAACAAAGCACTAGAAGAAGCCGGTGCACATTTCAAAGCCGATTGTTATAAACTGTATTGCTTTATACGCAGTGCTGCCATTGATTTATAATCTATCTTAATTTCTCATTTATACAAAAACAAACCTGTGGGAAAAAGAAGGAAAGAATGTTTATACTCAACCAGACAAAACTGGCTGGGAATGCTTACGAAATTAGTTGGTCAAATGTTGAAGGGGAAGGCAAGATGTAATAGACACAAACCCATTCTTGAACATGACTGAAATTCATTATGCTAATGGAGATAATTACTATACTTTAAAAAATTTATTCATGGGCAAGGAGAAGTGCCTGAAGAAGAGCCCCTCCCTTCCTCTTTGTCAGAAATAAAAAAGCTCTTTAAATTACGTAAGGCTGAAGAAAATATATTGGGGAGGAAACCACCAGCATGAAAAGTTTTCGTCAGTCGACTCTTTCCCAGACAAAGAGTTGCCACACACAGCTAACACGTGAGGATATCTCCTTGAGAAGCTAAAGATTAGTTAAGGACAAAGTTAATATCTTCTCTACATGGTCAGAAAAACATTAACTTATTATCTCAATAGATAAAACCCAATATATGTATATTGGCAGATTAATTTATCCACTAAGAATTAAATGGAACAAGAGTCTTGTTGTAAGAGTTAGACAAATAAAATACTTAGGTGTTATTATTGATGATAAACTGAATTGGATCCCACATGTTATTGGTAAAGTAATAAAGGCTATAGAACATCGCCAGAAACTTCAAAATATTGTTGAAAGAAGATAGGGACTGAATAAGAAGGATAATATATAAAACATTTACCGAGAAGATAGTGTGTCATGGAGCAATAATTTGGACTTTGCATTTGATTGATAGATTGAAGCGAAAACTTTCTTCTATTTTACGTAAATTTATTTTAAATATAACTGTTGTTTATCATACTGCTGACCATCTTCAGTCTTTAAATACTTACAGACATTCCTCCCCTCTACCTCACTGCCAGAAAAGAAGCCCTCTATATTAAATTAACTAATATTAGAGAATTTATCTCTATTCCTAATTTTCTACTGGATCCACAAGCATTCGAAGAATCTCTAAAGGGCCCTTTTATTCATCCTGCTGAATTTAATATCGGAAAACAAATTTTAGATTAATTAAATTCTGAAGTTTGTATTCCATGCTCTTTATTCACAGATGGTTCAAAATCTGACAATTGCACAGGTTCGACCTTTTTCTTCTTTGGTGAGAGTCTCTAAATTGAAAAAGAGTGGTTAGGAAAACTGTCAGCAAACAAAAGTGTTTTTCAATCAGAGCTGATTGCTATAAGTGAAGCTATGGCTTTTCATTCCGTCTCCTCAGTTACTCACAAAATCTGCAATGATAGTTTTTCCAGTCTACAAGCTACTTCAAATCCAAATTCTCCACGCAGACCAATTCAAAATCGACCATTACAAAATAAACATATATCTATCTATTGGTTGGAATAAAGCTTCTAACGTTATATTGGAAATAAAGCCGTACATAATCTAGCCAGACAAGCTGATCCTCTTTCAGTATCTAAGCCTCTTAGCTTTGCACGAAATATTTTACTTCAAAATCTTTTAAATACTTGGAAAAATGTATGGGATACAGTCTCAAATGGACGCCTAATACACGAAATTATTCCAGATCCAAGTTTCAAACATATGTTCATGCTCGCTATGATATAGCGAACATGGACCAGTCACTACCTACCTTCTTAGATTTGATTTTCGATCTTCTGATGTATGCAGTCGCGGTCAACAAGCTTCTCCTATACATTTTGCAACTTCTTGTCCACTAACTTCAACATGGCGCTTTTCCACATTAGAAAATACAGATAGGCCATGGGAGGAGCTACTGTCACACTCACAGGGAGACTTCAGCCAGACGCTCCCTGTCATTCCTCTATCAACACTAGTGGACGAGCTCAATGCTTGCTTAAATTCTTTTTCCCTTTGGAAGCATATCTGGACTTCATACAAGAAAAGATTCCGGGGTCCACGATGACCTACAAATCCACTGATACCGTGGTAGATGCTAAGCCAGCTGTATTCTATCCTAGGCAATTTCTGAACTGAACTCCTTGGAACCATCTGGAATGCCTCCATATGTCCTAATTATAAAAACAGACTCTTCAATTATTCTGTTGAGTAACATCCACCCACAAAAATTGTGTAACGGAGCGAGGCTTACACAGATTCTTGCCCAACATAAATGAGGCGACAATAAGCAGATTCTTAGATAATTTTACATTTTCTGCTGCCCATGAAATTAGGACTAATGAGAACCTTTGTAAATACCATGCAACAAGAAAGCGAAGGTTTCAAGTATTTGTCTTCAAAATTTCCTCGAATAATTCATGCGAACTTGAAAGAGAATGAAGCCTGAAGTAGAATATTCTAACTGATAAGATCAAAAGCCGCTCTGGTTTAATAGTCACCAGAGTGACATGAAAGTCATGAGATTGCATTCTGTCAACAATATCTTGCATTGCTAGTTCGCAAATTCCATTTTCAAGAAATTCAAATTGGTAAGAATAAAAAATATTGCGATAAAAATGGAAATCGAGAAATAAAATTTGTTCAATTTTAGGAGGAACATTCTTTCCAGAATTTGCAAGGAATTTGGGAAGCAAGCCTATAGACCTATAAGAGGGAAACTAGACTAGTATTCCTTCCTAGCTTGAGTATGAAGAAAACATTGGTTTCCCTAAAACATGAAGAAAGAAGAAAACAAGAAGCCTAAATGAAGAATTTTTAGTGCAAATTCCTTATTGAATTATAAAAGATTGTTTCCACTTTCTGTAATCAATCTTATGAAGGCCTCTGGTTCCTTACCTCCCATTGAGGTTATTGAATATACGATTTAAATCCTATAAGTTTAACAAATCCAAAGAATATTGGTTACATTGAAATTACTTGTAGTTGTGTTTCTAGGAAATAAATCATTTAAGAGAAACTTAACTTTTTCAGAGTTGCTGAAGGGGAAACACTTATATCTACCCCAATATTATTAATTCTTTCGGATTTATGGAAAGCAGTTTTAAAGAGAGTATTTATGTAGATATCTATTACAAAGGTTTTTCCTTGTCATATTCTTATTATATAAAAGCTTAGGATTAAAAATTCAGCGGTCCCTCCGGTAATGAAATCAGCGGCTAATACAATGTCATCGGATTCACCAGAGCATTTGAGCATCTTCCATTTTTCTAAAGGACACTAGCTTTGTTCCCAAGGATATGCAGTTCAACAATCCAATAATTAAATCTTTTCCCGATCATCATTTGGGTCACCATTACGCACATACTGGTTTCGCAAACACTCGGAAATCAATTCCAAGTTTTTCTATGATTTCCATTAATTCAGATAACTTTAATTTTGTTCGTAGTCAGAATAAAACTAGTAATCAAGTTTTGGGCTTTAATATAAAGTGGACATTTCCTGTCCCTGCCAAGATGATTAATGTTTAAATTTTCATTGTTTTTAAAATTGTGCTCTTGCAACCTGCGCATTCAATCTTATTACATGTGGATGTAACACAATCACTGCCGCTCTTCAAACAATCCTGCTAATTTGAACACGTCGTTTTAATGTGGACCATTCGGGAACTCTTTGAACAGTACTTGACAGAATAAAAATCACTATTTTGATGCGAATTCCAAATGAAAAATCTCCTATCTGTTTCCTCAGGGCTCCATACAAACAAAGGTCAGCAGTGATAACTCAATAGCTGGTATCTTTCGACCAAATAAGGAATTTTATCACGATATGATATTTTTATCTCCTGATAGGCAAAAGTTCATTCATCTAAAGCAAACCGTCTCTCAAATTCTCAATAGAGAACTCCTTGTCGGTTTCTAAAATGAAAACTGAGACGTGCGTCTCCGAGGTCTACAAAAAACGAAGGCGTTGGACAGACGATTTACTTTCGTGAATTCCTCGATAAATTGATGAATTCCTTTGCAGCTGTCAGTCTTCAGAATAAGATTTACCTTGGAAATATTCTAAATAACGTTAACTTTAATTGGAAGGTTTTTAACAGCAGCAGCAGACATAATTTTGTTTTTTATATTCTCTTTGGAACGAACTGCTAAAACATTTGATTTCTTTAGTTTCTTTATTCTGTTCTCAGTAGCACATCCTCTGCAGTAACTGCTGCATATTAGGCGCGAGTACTCACATCTCCTATAAATTGTTTAATATCCATCAACATCTTGACGTTGTCACAGCAAATAGCACTAACCATATCTGACGTTTTCTCACTTTCAATCGATCTACCCTTTAATGTTGTATTTTCAGTTTCTGGATTTTGAAATTCAACTTTAAGAGAGTAGACAACTTTCTAAGACCTCTTTTTTTAAGTTCCTTAATCCTAGACATTTCACAGAAATATATTTTTTTTCTGTTCTAGAATATTATTTGTTAGAAATCCTACTCAATTAACCACTAATATCCTTTAATTAATAGACAACATCTTGTATCCCTCAAGCCTTCATTCGAAACTTTAAGCTCTTGGCGGTTTGTTGGGTGTGTGAGGTTTAAAGCGCAAGAGCCATTCTTGGCTAAACTGCGCCAATCAAATGGTAAAATTCCAGTACATTAGTGGAAAAAGATAAAACACGATGAAAATTCAATGAACCTGAGCTTTTGTCGAACAGGAAATAAGAATTAATCATCCCCATGACATACCTCCTGAATTAAAGACTGAAGAATAGAGAATAAGTGAAAAAACAAACACCTAGAACGAGTTATCTATCCAGAAATCTGTAGATGTCCTAAAGACCACAAAATAAAATATTACGAGGACACAACCAACAAATAATGAAAAGCGCGGTTGAAATCTAGAAGTTGGTACGCACCCTAAAAATGGCGCCAAGTCGCCAAAGTAATACAAGTATTATTTGGATTAATTTTGGCGACTTGGCGTGAATGAAGTGCAGCGGTCAACGTCTTGATTTGGCGACTTTGCATCATTTTAAGAGTGTATACAAACTTCTAGATTTCAACCAAAAGCGCATCCACTAAAGAAAAATTAGCTGACAATAAAAAAGGCTGAGATAAAATGAAAAGTTGAGAGATTGGAAAGGATGCAGAAACTCCAGTGAAATACGGGGAACAAAATAAGTTGGCGAACTTAGCAGTATAAATTCATCCTGGCACATGAAGAAATCGGAAGGCACGGAAACGTCAAAACGATCATGTTATACAGTCTTCTCTGCAGAAAATTATTGGCACCAAAACCTTGGCACAATACAATAAAAAGTAATCCTGGATGGAAATTTTATTCCACAACAAACATTAAAATAGCACAGTTCTTGGTAGATCACTTAATATCAAATGTCCGCAAGATTTTATTCAATCGTTATATACGTTCCAAAGAGTTCTTGAGCACATCCAGAATTTCACCAAAAAGTCGACAAAGACATCAATTTTATCATGAAATTGACATAAAAAATAAAGTAAAAAAAATTGTCATTTCAAAATGTGCCATATTTCAAATGAATATACATACAGTAACCATACAACCATACTTTGGTAGGACTGAATCTTGAGAATCTTGAATTCTGTTTCTTTGAAAATGTATCCATAAATCTAGAGAGTCCAGTAATTTTCAAACTTCCAAGTCTTCTTATTACATCACAAAAATAAGCAGCACTAAAATAGTTCACTTCTGAGCTGTGTTTTAGTATATCTCGTCGATGTTGAAATGTCAAGCAAAATGGCGTTTTGGAATTCTACGCAGATGCAAAAATAAGAATCCAAATTTTTGTTATACTTTACCGATAAACATTTATTTTGCATCAAAATGAAGGGAATCTTTTTCTCCAATGACCTGAATAAGATTTATGCCTTGTTATGGATATTATCAGAAAATTAGAACACACTTAATTGTATCGTTAAATGAAAACAATATCATCTTTAAACATTCTGAAAGATTATGATTAAAACGCGCTGCAAGATTATGGGATCACACATCGTTAAACGCGCTGCCAGATTATGTTTCTAAATTTTGTTGGGTATGAAATTAAAAAATATAAATGCTGTAAAATTACACGTTTTTAGTTATTGCATTTATCTACCCAGGAGTTGACGCTCCGTCGAATTAAAATGTTAAATACTTTTATTGTGTGTACGTGATAGCAGCTATGATTAAAAATGAATTTAACCATTAAATATACAATATCTTGAATTTTAATATGGTTTAAAAATCTTTCGATTAATAATTCACGAAGCCAGAAAACATCAAAATTACAAAATGAGAAAAAAAAACTAATTGCAATCCGCAAAATTTAATGTAATTCTGTGAGAGTGTCAAATGTTTTTACTTGTAAAAATTATGAATTAAAAATACTCCAAAGATGTAATTATCTCATTTCTTTCTATCACTGATTTGTTTTTCTATCTTGTACACGTTGTATATAAAATGAAAATGTTTGACAATAAAGGAAGACTGCCTCCTAGCTAAAATTCCCAGTCACAACCAGTTCAAAAAAGGTTAAAATATTGTAAACGTCAAAAAATTTGATTTTGTATTAGAATGGAGATTTGGGATTGAAATTTTGATGAATTTCCACATTTTAGATCTCTCCGAGTTCAAAAATGTTTTTTAAAGCTATGCCTGTCTATCGGTCTGTAAACAGGACAGCTTAATAACAGAGTGAGCTAGAAAAATGAAATTTGGTTTTTTGACTTTACACTAAAGTTGAACATTTCTGTCAAGTTTTAGATGAAACCTGCCCATTGGAGATCTGTCTGTCAGACAGTCCGCGGTCTTGTGAGAACGATAACTGAAAATCGACAAAAGCTATAAGAATGAAATCTGACACATGGTTTCATCATCAGAATGGTAGATAGATCTATGTCAAAGCTTGCACCGAATCCACCCGGGATGTCTTTATTTTGGTCGCGTGTAGATGAACGCGATAACTCAAAAACGCAATGACTTAAATAAATAAAATTTGATATATATTCTTTACACCATAAATGTAGAACTGTGTAAAATTTTTGATACCATCGATTGGAAATAAGAAGTCCAAAATGCACTCTCGGTTATCTTCACTATCTAACACTATGTCCTGCCCCCGCGTCTAAAATAATGGCGATCCCTTATCGGTTTGAATGGGCAGTCGTAGACGGGAGCTATCAAAACCCCCAAGAGGCGCCATGGCCCCGCACCAGAACACGAAGCCTAGACAACTCTAAACAAACTAACTTCCCCACCAAAAGACGCCACCTGAACAGCTCAACCACAGCCCAGATCACTTATTGACAATTTAAAAAATACAGAATATTACAAAGTAATGAAAGATAATCTCTAAAAGAACAGTTCATATAAAGTCCTTAATAAATAACTGATTATTTGGCAGTCCCTCATCGGAAGCAGAGAAAGAATGCTTAACGTTGAATAGCACAGACGATCCAACTTGATCGTATGAACTCCTATACTAAGATTTTATCGTAGACCATATGTTTGGCGCAGCATAATCAAAAATGGTTTTTGCGCCAGTAAACTCCATCAAACTCAAACTCAAACCCAACTTGATCGTAATTGGCGGGATTTAGTTAAAACTTAGACTCTCTTGGTTTTCCATACAAAGCCTTCAAAGTTTGGCGCATGAGTAAGTATTTCGAAAAGGCATAAAAGCAGCAATTCCTTATAAAAGTATGTCTTTAGGAATATACACGCAGAAGAAAAACGACACAGACGCAATCTGTGCGTCTATGTCGCCCATGTCTGGATACTAAGTGACTATTAAACGAATGAATTAATGACTGATTATGTTAATTATAAATTAATGAATGAAATGTTAATGGTTCTCTTCACTATAGTACGAAGCTCAAAATCGCCATATTGTTAAGTCAAAGTTATTAAATTCAATAGAATATTCCCGTTGGTTTAGTTTAGCATTTTCCCGGTGTGAGAGGGAGGGGGAAGACCGTTGGCGGAAATTGGATTGAAACCAGTGCCCTATCTAGACTGTATGTGACCACCTGCAAATGCTTATAGTGAGGCTCTCTTTGAAAATTAAACTCATCAATATAACTTATTATAAAAGTATTTTGAGAGGTTGATTCACTCTTTATAATATTATTACCTTATTTTAAAGAGGCTCATAATATAGACGGAGTAAAATATTGATTCAGTAATTATTTAGGCTTTTATGTATTTGACACTACGATCAAGTTACAAATTGTGATGCATGAACTTTGGAATAGTAAAATACAAAAGATGTTTTAAATTCAAATTGTATCTAGAATATTTGGGAGGAATTCAGCTTTCAAACTGAGCTCTTGAAATCAATAGGGATAGCCAGATATTTCAGTGCTTCAACATCAACGGATTTATTAAAATAAAAAAGAAAGCAGAAAATCAGTTATATCCTGCTAATGGCACTGAAATTTCAACTTATGGTATAAAGATGTTAAATCTGGATTTGGGATTACGTCATGATTTTCAGTTTCCATTCATAATGGCTGACGTCACAAAAAGTGTTTTTGGCTCTGATTTTCTTCATAAATTTAACTTGCTTGTTGATATAAATCAGAAAAAATTAAACGATGGGATAACAAATCTCTATGTGCTAGGTGATATAACTGCTATTTCAAGTGATAACGTTGTAAGCGCATTGAATAAATTCATAAAAATTTCCAATTCACTATTTAAATATACCTAAATTTCTAGACCTAATCTTTTCCTTAAACAAATAAAACATGATGTTAAACATTTTATTGAAATAAATGGTCAACCTATTCATGCAAAAGCACGACAACTTGATCCCAAACGACTAGCAATAGCTAAAGACAAGTTTACATTTATGCTCAACAATGAAATAATTAGACCATCGAATTCGCAATGGTCAAGTACTTTGCATTTAGTCACGAAAAAAGATGGGTCCTATCGGCCATGTGGGGATTACCATCAGCTTAATGCTCAGACGATTCCCGATCGCCACCTCATACCTAGGTTAGAAGATTTCCATCAAATATTAAAAGAAACCAAGATCTTTTCTAAAATTCATTTATTTAAATCATATTTCCAAATACCCATTGCAGAAGAGCACAAATGTAAAACAGCTATTATCACACCTTTCGGTTTGTATGAATTTAACGTAATGATTTTTGTCTAGAAAAATGCTCCTGCAACATTCCAACGATTTATCCATGAAGTACTCAGAGGATTGAACTTTGTCTTTCCATATTTAGACGAAATACTCATTGCATCCAAAAGCAATAAAGGATATGAAATCCATCATAATTTAGTTTTAGAAAGGTTGAATACTTTTGACTTAAGAATAAATATTTCGAAATCTGTATTCGCTGTTGAAGAAATAGAAATTTTGGGATATCTAATTACACCGCAAGGTTCTTGTCCTCTGCCAGACAGAGTTCAAGCTATTATGGATTACAAAAGATTCGAAAATATTCAAGACCTTAGAACATTTCTATGAATTCTTAATTTTCATCGTCGTTATCTAAAAGACTCAGCAAAGAATTAAGCATTGTTACATGAATACCTTAAATGTTCTAAAAAGAATGAAAAAAGAAAGATCCAACAGACTGTTGAAGCTGAAAAACAGTTTGAAAAGTGCAAAAATGACCTCGCAAATGCAATATTGTTATCGTTTCTCAATTCTGAATTGCCTCTATCGCTATTTACAGATGCTTCAGATACGGCAATAGGTGCAGTGTTACCGCAATATGAAAACTCAACTTGGCATCCAATTGCATTTTATTCTAAAAAAACGAAACAAAAAAATTATAGCACGTATGACAGGGAGTTATTAGGGATATATCTTTAAGTTAAACACTTGAAGCATTAGCTGGAACGAAGAGCATTTACAATTTGCGCAGACCATAAGCCCTTAATATTTGCCTTTCAATAAAAGCTTGACAAAGCGGCACGAAGACAAGCTTATCAACTTAACTATATCTCCCAGTTTTTGACTGATATTAAATATATGAAAGGTGAAAATAACATTGTAGCCGATACATTATCTGGGGTTACTGAATTTTCATCAATAGATTACGATCAAATAGCTGATGCACAAACTCAAGATGAGGAATTGAGAAGCTTGTAAACCATTACTTCCTTGAATTTAAAGGAGAACCCTCTACCTTCGGGAAAATACTTGTAGTGTGATACTTCAACTAGCAAAATTCGGCCCTACATTTCCACAATCCACAAGCTTTCCGAAAACAAATCTTTCACCATATTCACGGCCTATCACATCCAGGAATTGAGTCAACTATAAAATTAATGAATTCAAAATTCATTTGTACTAGCATTAAAAAAAGATGTGCAATTGTGGACTTGAACCTGCATTCCTTGCCAAAAAGTTAAAATCAATCGCCACACTAAAACAAAATTGGGCGAGTATGAAGTACCTTCAGGAAGATTTTGTATTGTGCATATAGACTTCATTGGTCCTCTTCCTCCATCGAGAGGGAATATTCACTGTTTAACTTACATAGACAGATTTTCAAGTTGGATGGAAGCAATTCCTTTAAATAACATTTTAGCAGACACTGTGGCAAGGGCATTTTATAGCAACTGGGTAGCACGTTTTGGAATGCCACACAAACTTATTACCGACCGTGGAACTCAGTTCAGAAGTGAAACATTGCAAAATCTATCCAAAATCTGTGGTATTAGATGCAACATACGACAGCCTACCATCCTGCATGTAACGGCAAAGTTGAACGCACTCATAGAACATTAAAACAGCATTAAAAGCTCACAACAATCTGTCTTGGATTGATACGCTACCAACAGTATTTTTGGGTTTGCGTATTGGAATTCAAGAGGATAACAATCATTCAATTGCACAAATAGTTTATGGAGAGAGTTTCAGACTTCCTAGAGAGTTTTTTCAGTGAACCAAGTATCCAAACAACATCGGAAAGTTTTGCTAATAATCTCCAGAAACAAATGGAAACCATAGGACCAAGGACTACATGTAAAAATTCGAGTTAACACATATTTGTGAATAAAGACTTAGAAAATTTCTCTTACGTCTTTCAACGTATAGATAGAGTTAAAAAGCAACTGGAATCTCCCTACGAAGGACTATTTACTGTAACTGAGAGTAAGGATAAATACTTTACTGTTAACATAAAAGGGAAAAATGTATCATTCGATCACTTGAAGCTTGCCTATATTTTAGCTGAGGACAATACTAAGGCGAAAACTATTGATCACAACAAGTTGCAGATATCAGATAATAAACCAGATCTGACGCAAAACAATCTCGCACAGGTAGAACTATTCGTTTACCAGTCCGATTCAAGGACTGATTTTAAGACATTTTTTACCTTCGAAGATTTTAAATACTATTTATAGTTAACTATTTTGAGTTTTATGATATCAATGCTAAATAATTGTTTATGTTGGTCATACTACTCATATTTCCCTTCTTCGTAACGTAACACAGTTACTGGTGGGGGAGTAATGTAGTGGCTGAATTATATAGCTCATGCAGCATTTAACATATGTTTGAGAAAATCTTTTTTTTTTATTTATAACATTTATTTATTATCATATTTACTTTTGTTCATCATATTATATTTTCTCTTGGCAACAGTAGAAAAAAGTAGTTCTTTGAATTTTGTTGATTTTTCAGTTGTAGATAGATTTTTTCGTAAAGAAAGGAATAAAACGTTTAAATGGAGTATTCGCATTTTTATTATTTGATATGTCAAACAAGCTAATGTTGCTTCTTTCATGTTTAAATAAGTAGAAGCCAACCCGTTAATACTTACAGCGAGAGGCAAGAATTTCAGTTTCTAGTTCAAAATTTCTTGCAAATGATTGTTTTTCAAACCTTTGATTTTACCAATATATTCATTGTGAACCTGTTAAAATAAAAACATCTGTTTCTTGAAAATTATTTAATTTCTTCCGTACAAATATGCAGTTGTTTTCTAAATTAGGTTTTCGATTAGAATTGCATTTCTCAGGCTGTTTAAAATCATATTTTCGAAAGATAGTGGAGCATTAAAGATTTTATCAAGATTTGTTTATTGCTCGTTTTTAACATCAGCTTCCCAGAAATGTATTTAAATTTTGAAAACTATTTCTCATTTCTTTCATTCCCTTAGATGAAACACTTCCCTCAGTCTTTATTGCTTATCCTATCAAAACTCGTTCTAAATCTTCAACGAATGATTAAAATTTCAAAATATAATTCTTTTCTTTATTTTAAATTTAAGAGCTCTGCAAATTAATTTTTTGATTAACATTTAATTGTTTTTAATCTTTGCAACACTCGAGATGAATTTATCCCTTTTAACATTCGGATAAAAACGTACATCCAAAATCACTGACTGTATCCGGAACCAGGTCTCTCAACGTAATATTTGTTTTGTTACTTTGTGTTATAACTGACACCTACAAATAGAGGCCATAAAAATCGAAAATGCAAATGCTTGCTAAATGTTATATTAGGGCGGGGCGAAAAAACACTTTTCTCGAAATTCGATTCGGTTCACTGCGCAAAAATTGCCCCTCTTTGCCAGTAATTCATTGGATTTTTGCTTTTTTTTTAGATTTTCTTTTGAACAAGAATTTGAGATGCTACAAAAGGATTGAAATTTTGACTTCCAGAGGATCGGCACCAAAGGATAAGCGGAATCTAAAATAACTCAAATAAATGCGACCAATAGAATAAACGGTGACAAATAAAAAGAGCACGAGTTAGCAGACGTTGTGTGGGTCAGAAGTGAAACATTTCAAGCTTGATTTGTTATTAATAATAGATATACGTCCCATTGAGAGCAACGACCAGTAGGACCAGTAGTAGGCCCTTTCACTCAATGCTTAGCCTCTTGGGAGGCTTCTTGGAACTAGCCGATATCGCTTATACAGGCCTTCTTAATCGGATTTGAAGTTTGGATTTTTTTTGGCACAAGAGCCAGAATTAGCCATACTGCGCCAAGATTTATAGTATGAATATTT
Source organism: Araneus ventricosus (assembly GCA_013235015.1). Taxonomy (NCBI): domain Eukaryota; kingdom Metazoa; phylum Arthropoda; class Arachnida; order Araneae; family Araneidae; genus Araneus; species Araneus ventricosus. Next base: position 35,210 of record BGPR01007691.1, read on the forward strand.
CCCCCATAAAATTCAATAAACAGTGAAATTAGATTTACTCCAATTTAAAAGGTTAAAAAAGGTATGTATGAACAATGAAGCCAAACTGTAAAACATAATAAAATCTGAAATTATGACAAAGATATTAGTCTAATTCGGAAAATTAAAAAAATACAATGATATTCGTATATAATGAATAAAATTAATGCCTCGTGAATATTCAAATATATTCCAATGTGTTCTCCTACCAGTTCATACATCTGTAACGTCTTCTACCTCCGGCCAATATAACCCAGAACTTACACAGAGGAGGTGATAGCACAATCCGAAAAAACTATAGGCAAAAATTAGCGAACATGCGAATTTAATTTGAGAATACAATTTCTTTAAATAAGACGGCATTTGAATCAGATCCGAATAAAATGTGAGCTGCAATAATCTTAAGAATTATTCAATAGTGATGATTTCAATAACTGTGTAAAATAATGACAAATCGCATACATATGGAACAATGAATCTAATCAATATTAAATGAGATCAAATTGTGAAATTAAAAGTTCCTTTTTGGGTCGACTGAATAGCCCACAAAAATCAGAAAGGTAAACCACTGAATAAGAGAAATAAAAAGGTAAAAGTTTGCTGAATATTATATATAAGTCATTCATGGATTTACATTCATCTCCTTAGACATGTATAATTTTTTAAGTAAAATCAAACAAGGCCCTTATGCATGATAGACTCACTGAATAATTTTTAAAATTGTTTATTAGAGTTACAAAAACTGTTATGCCGCTTTCCTGCCACGATAGTGTTATGGTTGGAAAGAGAGATTTACAGAGGCTCTTACTAGCTCTCGGGTGAGGTCAAGCCAATGACCCCGACCTTGACGACAAAACAAAGGATCTCGAAAATGCTCGAATTATTGTCCTATCTCTATAAGAAATGGAGATATAGAGAATGTTATAGATGATTCTCTGTGACTTCACGGAAAAAGATATAAATACCGAGCTACTGGAATCAGGAAGAATAATTCCTTTGAAGTCTTGTTCGCATTGCGATCTGGTGAACTGTTAGACGCTGAGCGCTATTGTTCGTTCTGTTATTATTATTATTAGCGATTTGCTATCTTCTTGTGTTGCTAATGTGAGCAGGTGCTTTTTATCGTGATGCCTGTGCTACGAGTTTCTGGAATATTCCTGGAATAAAGCGTCATTTTCATATAACCAGCTTGTTGGATCGACTTCACCATACACCCACCGGACGATTTTCGAAACACTGGTGGCAACGGTGGGATCTATAGTGTATGGTGATTACGAGATCTCAAGTGAAGATGGCTGAGAGCTTGGGTCTGCTTGCTGTACAAGCCGACTTAGATAAAGAGCAAGAAGAGATACGTTCTGGATAAAAGAGAATGGAGTAAGAGGAAATTAAACATTAAAAATTAAAAACAAAAAAAAAACATCACATATTATTTTGAAATTTGTCTAGGAATATGTCGAGGAAGTTCTTAGTTTGTATATTTCCGATAGATTCCCAAATCTAGGTAATAAGAATTAGGCCTTATATATTTCCGGAAAAACCGTATAAATTTGAAAAATTTAGCCTAGGATATATTGTAACGGATTTAGATGTCAGTTTAGAATTCAAATAATCCGGTAGGCTGAATTTTATTAACTCTTTGCGGACACGTACGGTGCATAGAGTGTGTAAGCATATTTAATATTTATGCCTGACAAAAGCATGACTTCATCTTATTTGTTGTTATGACAGTGTATGATATCAGATGAGTAGCAACAGTAAGATGTTGACTTACTTTGAATTTCAATTTAAAAAAATAAGAGATGAGTAAGGGTATGAGTACGGTTGAACGATGTTACGTTATACGCAGATACGGAGTGTAATAGTTGTGTTTTAATGTTCTAATAAATTCGTGTTTTAGTCTTAGAAGAAGTCTTATGAATGCCAATCAAAAAGCCAACAGAAATCAGAAGTGGGATAAATTAGAAACCTGTGACTGAAAATCTCATTCACAGTTAAATAAGACGGAAGGAGTTTGAGTTTCAAAGTACGTTACGAAATTGTATAATTCGCTCCTCTATAATTACAGTATAGTGAATCTTTATTTGCAAGTTAAAATAAATAAACTAAAAGTGTAGTAAGTACGAAAATGTCTATTTTTGCTGGAGCAAGGAAGTGCGACTTGAAAATATTGGCTCAGGAACTTGGAGAAAAAGTCGATGACAGCAATAAGTTGAGAGATTTGAAAACGATGATTTTGGCGAGCAAAGAGTACGATGAGGAATGCGGCAAGGAATGGTTGAATACGATAGTAAATGAAAAAAGAAAGAGAAGAAAATGAACGAAGAAATGAAGAAATTCAAATTGAAGAACGGAAACGCCAAGAAGAAATTCAAATTGGAGGACGGAAACGCCAAGAAGAAATCCAAATCACAGATCGAAGACGCCAAGAAGAAATGGAACAAAGAAAACTAGAATACGAGGAATGGAAGCGAAAGAAAGAACACGAGGAACGGAAGCGAAAGGATGAAATGGAATTGGAGTTGCAAAAAATAGGTCTTGGAGCAGAAGGTAGGTTTTCAAATTCCGTCTTCAATCAAAATGTAAACAGTACACAAATTAAGCCAAAGTTAGAGATTCATCATTTGATGCAAAAATATAATTCCGACGAAAACGATATAAGTTTATATTTAACTATGTTTGAACGTCTGGCCAAACAAGCTGAAATATTAGAAAACACTTGGGTAACTCATTTGCTTGGCTTATTGCCGTTTGACGTTGCGCAGTTAATCGCCAGAAAACCAAATGAGAATGCAAACGATTATAACGAAGTTAAAAAGATTTTATTAAAGCGGTATAAGTTAACGCCAGAAAAATTTCGCCAAAAGTTTTTTATGCATAATAAGAATTTAGGAAGCACCTGGAAAAACTTTGCCTATGAATTAAGAAGTGTTTTTAATGAATGGGTTTTAATGAATCCCTCATATCGCTTAAACAAGAATAGGAAAAAGATTTTATATTGGTTACCGGGAAGATGACCCATTTAGAAACTTTCCAATTGATGAAAACATAAACCGAATCTGCCTTAAAGCTCTTGGAGCTACTAAATTAGAGAAAAATACAGTCAATATAGTCAGTTCGCGAGCAGAATCTTTCGAAAACGGATTAATTATGATAGAAAATCCTTCCGAAGACATTGGATGCTCATTAGAAGTTAAAAACTGAAAAATATGTGTTCCTTTGGCGATAAAAGTATTGAGTTTTTGAAGGATCAATGTTTAGGCAGAGTTGAAGTTATTGAGTTATGTTCAAATGTTAAAGTAAAAGAAAAAATACCAAGTTCTAACAATTTAAATAACTTTAAAGAAAAAGTTCCCATAATCTTGAGTAAAAACAATATTGATTCCAATATTGAAAATGAACGCAAGCAAGAACTGGTCCAACTATTGAATGAATATAGAGATTGTTTCCCATTGAATATTTCAGAGCTAGGATGCACCAACTTAACAAAAATGGATATTAAGGAAGTTGAAGTGTCAAAACCCGTATGTATGAAACCATATGTATGAAAGAGCTGCTATTAAAGAAATTGTGAGAGAGTCGAGAGAAAATGGAATTGTGTCAGACACACGATCGCCATATGCAAGTCCTGTCTTATTGGTTAAAAAGAAGACTGGCGAGAATAGGCTGGTTATTGATTACAGACGCCTTAATAGTCAGACTATAAAAGATAAATTTCCATTACCTAAAATAGATTATTTATTAGAGCAATTACATGATTGCAGCTTTTTTAGAACCCTGGATTTAGCGCATGGATATCTACAAATACCCTTAACGAAAAATGCAAAGCAAAAAACAGCTTTCATAACACCAGATGAAACAGGACAGTTCGAGTGGATGATTTTTGGCTTAACAAATGCTCCAGCAGAGTTTCAACGTTTGATGTGCCTCGCATTGGGTCCTTTATGTAACCTGGGCGTATTATCTTATCTGGACGACATACTTATTCCAGTAAAAACTTGGGAAGAAACGATGAAAAATTAATTGAAGTATTCGAAAGATTACGATCCGAAAACTTAACTCTGAAATTACCCAAATGCAAATTTGGAAAACAAGAGGTAGAATATTTAGGATTTATCATTAACAAAAATGTGATCAAACCGGGATCCAGAAAAGTAGAAGCGATATATAAGTTTCCCCAACCTTAAGATATACATGACGTTAGAAGAGTTCTTGGTTTGACAAGTTTCTTTAGAAGATTTATTCCAAATTATGTCATTAAAGCAAGATACTTGACTCAACTTACGAAAAAGAATGAAATTTTCAAATGGGAAAAAGTTTAAGAAGAGTCGTTCGAAACCTTAAAACGTGAACTAACGATCCAACCGATTTTGGCTCTCTACAATCCCGAGGCAAAAAATGAAGTGCACACCGATGCATGTGCGGATGGCATAGCTGGCATGTTACTTCAACTAGGAAGTGATAACAAATGGTATTTAGTTTATTTCGTGAGTAAAAAGACTACAGAGACGGAAAATAAATACCATTCGAGTAAACTAGAATTAATGGCAATTGAACGACTTAGGCAATTTTTGGCTGGGAATTAGTTTCACAGTAGTGACCGACTGTCAAGCTTTAATTTATATGAATGCGAAGAAATCAAGCGACCCTCAAACTGCTCATTGGAATGTCCTTATTCAAGAATTCAATTTTGAAATTCGTCATAGACCTGGAGTTAGAATGTCTCATATTGATGCAATTAGTAGAGCTCCAGTTCTGAATTCTTCAAATGCACTGGATTCCTTGATAGAAAATAAGTTAGAGGTTTGTCTTACATTGAGTGTCGAAGATCAAGTTCTAATGATACAGTATGCAGATGGCACTTTGAATGAGTTAATATTAATTCTCAAAAAAGATATTGAAGACAGAACCAAAGAGAAAAAGCAAGAAGTACAGAATTATGTTTTGAAAGGAAACAGACTATTTCGCGTCATTAATGATGGTGCGAGGGAAAGACTTCTATTCGTCATACCAAAAAGTATGAGGAAAAGTATAGTTGTAAAGTTTCATGACCTTTTGGGACATTTTGCTGCAGGCAAAACTGTGTCCGAAATCAAGGGTATTGGTTTCCTTATATGAAAAGATATGTTCGTCGTCATATATCTATGTGCTTCGAATGTTTGGTCAATAAAGTTCCAAGTGGAAAAAGGCAATGTTTTCTCCATCCCATCCCAACAGGTCGGAGACCATTCGCGATTGTACATCTTGATCACTTAGGTAGGTCCCTTTGTAAAGAGTTCTAAAAGAAACAAAGAATTACCTGTCATTATTGATAATATGACCAGATTTCTGTGTCTCTATCTTGTGAGAGACATCATCTAAGAATGTTCTTAAATCAGTGAAAAATTTCGTAGAAGATTTTGGATTACCGAATCGCATAATATCAGATCAAGGTTCCGGTTTCACTTCACAAGAATTTCAAAGGTTCTGCGGTGAAAATGGAATCTTTCACACTTTGAACTCTATGTCTCACCCACAAGGAAATGGAATGGTCGAGAGAGTACGTAGAACAATATTGTCCACCATTGTAACCTCAATTGAAAAAGATGATCAAAGAGAATGGGACAGTAAAATTAAGGAAATAGAAAGGGACTTGAATAATACTGTGAATAAAACTCTTGGGAAAACACCTTTTGAAATTATACATGGATACGTGCCTAGATTTAAAGATGGTATTCTGAGATTATTTGCTAATGAAGAACACGAAGTTTGGAATTATCCAGAAAAACTACAACTCGAAGCAAGAGAAAAAATTGCTAAAGGACAAGTGAAAATAAAAGCATATTACGATGAAAAGAAGTCTAGAACATTCTCATTTGATAAGGGAGAAATTGTGGTAGTTAGAAGGAATCCTAAGGCGACAGGTGAGTCAACAAAAACTCAACCACGATACCGAGGACCCATGGTTGTCACAGAAATACTCCCTAGTGACACATATAGAATCTCACAACTAGAACCTAGTAATGACCGTCTTTATGCTACAACGGCTCACGTCAGTCAGTTAAAAGTCTGGAGAAGCTGGAATGAAGACGATGATGTCTCTAGTGAAAATTCTGATGATGAATCAGGAATGCAAAGATCCAACCGAAATGTAAGTAAACCAGTGCCTTACGGAGCTTTTATTCCGGACAGATATAAACTTTTTTAAAATTTTATATTTTACTCTATTTAATCTTTTATTATGAATGTATTTTTCTTTTGTTTTGTGTTGATATTGTTATAATGTAAGCTAAAATTTGATTCAATTGAGGTCAATTGAAAAGTCAGGATGGTCGAATGTCAGCATATTTAATATTTATGCCTGACAAAAACATGATTACAACTTATTTATTATTATAACAGTGTATGATATCAGATGAGTGGAAACAGTCAGATGTTAACTTTCTTTGAATTTGATTTAAAAAAAATAAGAGATGAGTAAGGGTATGAGTACGGTTGAACGATGTTACGTTATACGCAGATACGGAATGTAATAGTTGTTTTTTAATGTTCTAATAAATGTTTGTTTTAGTCTTAGAAGAAGTCTTATGAATGTCAATCAAAAAGCCAACAAGTGGGCAAGTGGGTATGTACCATAAGTTGAATAAAAGCTATCGAAGGTGGAGTGCTTGTCAGCCCTCTAACCTCGTATTAACATTCCTCCTACTTGCTCCGATAGTTTCCATTGAAAACGAATCAGTCAGTTCTGTCTGATCGTGCTGGAAAGTGTATGAAACGCTCTCCATTCGATTATCACGAAACGGCGGTAACTTGTCCCTACAGAGCAATATTCAGCTGTTTTGAAAGAATTAAGCGATAAAAGAACAACCGAGGACGAATCTGATGCATTGCATCTCGATGGAGATGTGACAGTACAGCGACCAAGAAACTGATTCTGAGACTGACGTGGAAGACAATCCAGTTCACAAAGAATATAGCGACTCAAACTCGAACACAAATGTTTGTATCATCCTTCCATTCAACCACTAAACATATTATTCCATAAAAATAAAATTGTGTATAATTAAATAAGTGTAAATTCGAAAAAAACGGGATGGTGCATAAAGTGCGCCAAACTTTATCCGAGTGCCCTAAAAAGTTACCTGTATACAAAGGGTTAGTAATTGTCTAAGAGGAAGTTGAATAAATTTCTTGGTTTGATTAATTTCCGGTAGATCAGAAATCTAGGAGATATAAGAATTTTACCTCAGTATATTTCTCTGGTAGACTGGGTAAGCTTATATGCATCTAGCCAAGATTTATTATAAGATATTTTGTTACACAACGTAAAAATATAAATAATCCAGTAAGCGTGTGCTTTCAAATCTAGGATTAAAGTTGGATATTTTGTAATATTCTGAAGTTCATAGTATAGTAATATCTTTTTTATTTATTGTATTGATTCCTTGAGAATTTTGCAAAAGGATGATTAGGAATACAGGTCTAGTTGATTACTCATACCTTATTTTGGTTTTTTAAAAATGACCTTCCTCGCTAAAGCACACAAAATTGATGTTCGGACTCTACCCGCAGAGATCTATCTAGAAGTGACCCCAACTGAGGGCATTCTTGAGTTGAAAAAGTCGATTCAGTCCTCACCTGATTACGAAAGAGAGACGTTGAGAAATTTTTAAAATCTATAACTTCAGTCAGGATCCAAAAATGTGAAAGAAAAAGAGAAAAGAGAGAGAGAGAGAACATTGAGACAGAAGAGAGAGAAAACGCGGTAATCTTAAAGAAGTTGGAACTGGAGATAGAAGCGAAAAGAAAAGTCTTCTACAGGAGAAAGAGCGAAATCTTCATTAGATGTGTATCATTTGATTCAAAAATTTTATCCAAGAGTAGGGTTAGTTTATACCTGTCTCTATTCGAATAACAGGTGAAGAGAGGAAGGGCTCTAGAGGAGTTCCGTTTTTCACATCTCATCGGTTTACTTCCCAACGACATGGCTCAGCTAATTGCCAATCAGCCTTAAAAGGTGACTGAGGATTACGAACAGATAAAACAGATTTTGTTGAAACGGTGCAAATTATCAGCCACAATGTTTAGGCAGATGTTCATTAAACACTCAAAGAATTCTGATGGGACGTGGAAATATTACGCGTAAGAATTAACTACTTGGTCCCGAGAATGGATCAGAGGATTAGAAGTGGAAACTTTGAGCAGCTATGTGATTTAATCATCACAGATCAAATGAAACGGCGAGTTCTCACAGAAATTAAGGAACATTTGACAGACAAATGGATGCAATTTAAATCCCAAGAATTGCTTTTGGATAAATTATATCAATACGATAGTGTACGGAATATGATGAAACGAAGACCCTTTCTCATAAGAAATGACAGAAGTATTCCAGTTTCAAAGATAAGAATTCTGCATCCGCCAAATACGTGACAAAAGAACCAAAACAGGGAAATTTCGAAATATATAAAAACTCAAAATCTGAAGAAATTTTTTAGCGGAAGAAGCAAGAGAAATGTTATAACTGTTCTTACATGGAGAATATTCGTCCTAACTATCCACTATTAAAAATATCGGAAGGTTCTGCTTCACTAAATCGGGCGATTAATGAACCAGATAATGATCTGTTGTCATCGTTCACATTTATCGATGAAGTAAATGACTTTAAAGTGCCCATTCTTCGTGACACAGGAACTACGATAGACATTATATGTGAAAATAGAATAAGACCAGAGATGCTCACAGGTGAACATATATAAGTTCAACAGCCCTTTTATCAAGCACGTGTCTTCTTACCTTTGGTAGAAGTAGAGTTAAAAAGAGGATTTGGTCAAATCATAACTAAAGCTGCAGTTTTATGGAGCTAGGTAGGTAAAGAAAGGTATTGACTGGGAAACCGCCTGGCAGCCTTTCTAGAAAAGGCTGGAGAATGTCACCTGTGGTACCAAGTGAATCCCATACAGACTAGAGCCCAGAGACATCTTGCTGACTAGAAAAAAGGAAACACACCAACTGCAAAATACCTCTCCCGAAGAAACCGAAACTATAGAAACGGGGTTAGAAGATACTCCTGACGTAGAAGAGGATAAATTTTCTTTCCCTGCCGCTGAAATAGAATTTGAGGGATTATCACTCCTTCATGTTGACACAAAGACTCTGCCGTCTAAACAGAAAGAATGTGAAACATTGAAATACTTGGTGGAAGAATTGTCTTGCGAAAATATGGAAGAATCTTCTAAGGGTTGCACACTTCTTCCGACTTCTTACAAAACTTCATACTAATAAAATGGAACAGAGCGGCAGCTATTAGTAATACTCAAAGAGTATATAGAAGAGTTAAGACTTATGTCATGAAGGAATTTCAGGGTATGTGTATTACTAAAACGAAAGATGTTTCGTTTAGTAATTCACACATGCCCTGCGTAGAACCAGATATTCATGTCCCAGTGCTGTAAAGAGTAAAAAAAATATTAAAAATGTATGGTAAATGACAAAGAGTAGTAAAGAGAATGGGAAAAGGAAGGCTTCTGAGAAATTGGTTCCTATAATACCAGAAATGTTTTCAAAAATCAATATTGATGTATGTGGCCCCTTGCCAACAACTCCGAGTGGAAAAAATATATAATAATGGCGATGTGTCTGGCATCGAAATACCGAGATGCTGTTCCTGTTGAAGACTTGCATATGGACCATTTACCGTCGAGATTCATCTAGGATGGATGGCAATAGGAAAATTGCCATAAATTTTAAAACATGAATCTCATGGTTATTGTTTGACATTTTTCCTACAAAGTACAATCCTTTTACAAAGTAATGATGTTTCATATTTGTGAACCTAGAAATGTATTAGAATTACTGATCCTTTGTGAAACTCAGCACAAAGAAGATTGGAAGCTGCTGCTAATCATTTTAAAAAGACGATTGATGTTGATCAAAATAGACCATTCTGTCTTAATCTTCCTAGGAGATACAACAGAGACAAAGTGTCAACAAACAAAGAAGTTGCTATGCAAATGTTATATATTTAACATCTTCTAAATTTCAAAAGAAAGTCAGATTTATAGAATACGATAAAGCACTTAAAGACTGTCTGAATGATGATATTATTGTGGAGAATTCTATGAAAGGAGGTCATTTACCCCCCCCACACACACACCGATGGGACGACAAAAATCAGTTTACAACACTAATACGACCAGTTTTTAATATCTCTGCATAACAAAAACGAAAATCTTCTTTGAATGATTTTTTATCAAAAGGTCCAAACCTTCCAAAAGTAATGCCATCGATTTTATTCATGTTCGGTGAGAAGAAATTTGGTAAGAAGGCATAAGAAAGAGAATATCAGTTTAAAACTTTTATTCGCAGAAGGCATAGGAAGCTTTCTGTGAATATCAGTTTACAAATACAGTTATCAGTAAATAAAGTTAAATTATTGAGCTGGCATGTCAAATGGACACAGGAGTTTCTGCAAATGACATGGATTTCAAAGATATATGTAATTTTTACCAGGATCCAAATGCATATTAAAACGACAGCAACATCAAATTAAAATGTTTTGGGGGAGATGTTTTGATGAAAGGAACAGAAGTTAAATCAAGTTTCTATGGAAGGAAAACGAACGCCAACAAACAGCTAAAACAGAGAGTTGGGAAAAACTAATTCATACAAGACAACTGAAGCTGATGGGCTCTCTCTCGATTTGCTTTATCCGCTTGTTCATTATCAACGATTCCATCATGGGATGGTAACCAACAGAATAATATTTAATTATATGAGAAGTAAGTTTACTAAAAACAGCTGAAAGGTACTAAAAATAAAGATTACTTCACTTCTAGAGGAAAGGGGAGAGAATAATGCCTTTTGAAGAATTCAATCGATACACTAGATCGCATTTTGAAGCCCAGAGCCCGAAAGAGAACTTGTACAGACAACGCAAAGCACGGACATACAAGTTCCCTCTGAAATAGCGAACACCCTAATAAAAATGGAGGATTAATACACAACTTTATTGCAAGTAACGACTTAATCTTGATTGTACACCTCCGGAACTCACCAATTTTGTCACGTCTCCTACTTAAAGTACTTTTGGTTTTGGCATAATGAAAGATATATTGACGGACGGCAGGATCTATTGACGAATTGTCCATCTTGATCCAGTTCTGTTTAAAATCGGCATGAACGTAAACATTAGAGCGATTCAAGTTATAAAAGGCTCCATTCTGGGTAACTCTCAAATAAATTCTATTAAAAAAATTAGAAGATGCAATAAAGAAATTTGTAAGAATGATTATCTCTGCCGCTAGCCAAGACCAAGCTGACATAAGTTTCCTCTCTCTCCACCCATAAATTATCCCCAAGAATCTTCAATGAAATAAAATTAAAAAATATACTTCGAAATCTGAGGCAAACCACAAGGGAAACTTTTATACAAAAGAAAATATATGAAGCTAGAGAATGAAATCAAACGTGACATTAAAAATTATGATAATAGCAGATGGAATGAGCTACTTGAGGCTTTAAATTCTGAAAACAATTCTTTATTTGAATTAAACCACAAGATTCTCCAAAAATATATTGTTGCGAACCTGTAATGTCGCTTCTCAGTCATGTTAGTCCTCTGGTTGGAAAGAAACATGTATATAGGTTTTATTGAATACCATACCTGGGAATGTGGAAGCCAATGATTCTCGATCCTGGTGATAAAATGAAGGTTTTTGAAAATACCAGAATTGTCGCGCTATCTCTATTAAGAACGGAGTTATGGAGACTCTTTGAGAGATTACCATATGACATCACATTCTGTCGGAAAAGGGCATAAATACCAACCTATTCAACGAGGAATCCATCTCTTTCGAGTCTTGTTCGCATTGCTAGTTGGTCAGCTGCTAGACGCTGAGCGATAATTGTTCGTGTTATTATTGTTATTATTAGTAATTTGCTGTCTGCTTGTGGTTGTAATTTGTGCAAGTGATGTTCTATTCGTGATACCTGTGCTTCTAGTTTCTGGAATATTCACTAAATAAAGAGTCATTTTCAATTATCCCGCTTGTTGAACTTCTTTCACCGTAGACCCACCTGACGATTTTCGTAACACTGGTGTCAGAAGTGGGATTTCGATTTTCCTGTGAATACATGTGACCAGAGGTATGGAGGAAAAATTCAAGAAGCTGTTCTCCATGATGACAAAAATTAAAGCTGGACAGGAAGAGATGTGATCCGGACAAGAGAGAATAGAGCAAGAGATACGATCAGGGCAAGAAGAAATGAAGAAAAGACAAGAGAGAATGGAGCAAGGCTAAGAAGAATCTAAGAAAGGACAAGAAGAAATGAAGAATCAAATGCAAGATGTCAAAGGAATGATTGAAGAAGTAAAGGGCGAAGTTTAGAAGAATATCGAGGAAGTAGAGGACAAAGGTCAGAGGAAGGTCGGCGACATCGAGAAGAGACTTAGTAAACTTGAGGACAAATCAAACCATTTCCCAGCAAATTCAGAACTCATACATTCCAGACCGACTGTCAAATCATTGACAAACATCGTGGACTGTTTTCAAGACTCAGTTCGGCATTGTGAGTTCTGCAAACGGATGAAAGGATTTTGCGAAAACCAGTCAACCTCTAGCCTCTCTCCGAGGACCAGCGGCGGAGATTCCACAAGGAATAATAGCTGGTAAGTTGACGCAAACAACGACCATCAAAAAAGCTCTGGAATCCCGATTTGGAGACGGCCACCTTACCCAGTTTTACAGGAATGAATTGAAGACAAGACCACAGAAGCCAGGAGAAAGTTTTCAAATATTAGCCGCCGATGTGGAGCGATTAATGAGCCTGGCCTACGGTCGAATGCGCTCTGGATGTCCAGGAAAGCTTAGCAGCCCAATACTTCATCGAAGCTACCAGAGGCGATGGTACGCAACATTTCACGATATTGATGAACACAAAGGATCTGAAATCAAGTATAATATAGCATGAAGTATGAGGCTATGAAAACTGTTACCAAGACATCCAGATACGTCAGATCAATGGATATAGAGGATGCTACCGGTAAGGAAAAAGATGGAAAATTTCAATCTCTATTGAACAGGTTTGAAAAATTATTAAATTGCCGTGCTGCTGGGAAGGAAAATACTCCTTCACGAAATCCAAACGTGACTTGTTGAAAATGGGATAAAAAGGGACATGTAGAGAGAGAGCCAACCGATTACGCCCATCCAGGAAAACTAATTCGTGGCCGTCTTGAGGGTGAAGGCTGCCGTTTATGAATAAAGCTCCTGAAGAAGGACTGAAGGTTTCTGCACTTCACGGAGGGAAAATGGACTCTAGTTGGAAGGCTCTATTTGTGGTGTCAGATGTTTGATGTTGGTGGACACAGGTGCAAATGTAACTCTTTTAAGATCAAACTTCACTCAGAAACTAAAGAAAAAACTCATTTACACGGCTCCTAACATTTCTTTAAAGACTGCTACTGGTGAAAAAGCATGGATATAGGAAAGCTGGATGCATAGATCGAATGTGTATCCAAAAAATTCTACCACAGAGTCTACGTAGCTAATATCACCGCTCCATGTGTTCTCGGTCTGGATTTTCTTCGGAAATTTAAATTTACGGCAGACCTGGAGAAGAACAAAATACGGACAGGGGGAGAGGAAATTCCGTTGTTTTCAGCCAATGTACAGTATTCAAAGTTATACTCCGTATTGACAAAGGAGAGGAGTATACTACTAGCGAGATCAGAATCTCTCCAAGGTTTTCACGAGGTTTCTGGACAATTCAGGTATGTCGTAAGGGACTTTCCTAACAAAGTTTCAAGAAAGGTGTCCTTGTGGTGGCAGCACTCGTTTATTTGGAAAAGGAAGCCATCCCTATTCGAGTTCTGAATTTGGACAATAAACTCAAGACTGTGGTCAAAAGGGCTGTTATTGCGGCGTATGAACCAGTGGTGGATATCGTCACTCGTCCTCGAGAATTTTCCGAAGAATAACTTCTTCATTCGATCTTGGAGAATCTTGAAGTACTTTATGAAGAGCAGCCAACAGCAGTACGAAAAGTATTCCAAGAATGTCAGAACTTGATTTCTACCTGTGACGATGATGGCATCCATTGCAATGTGACGCAACATTACAACGCATGACTTAAAATTACCACCAATCAATAAAAATCCAAGACGTTTACCTTTTGCAAAGAAAGAAGAAGCTGAGCGTCTAGTTAAAGAAAAGGTGGACAGTGGAATAATCGATGAATCGCCGGAACTTTGGGTTTCAACTAATGTTCTTGTTAAGAAGAAGGTTGGATCGACTGATTCTGTGTGGACAACAGAAAATTAGACAAATTTACGAAAAAGGACAGTTATTCTTTACCACGAATAGATTTGAATGGAAACCAGTGTTTGTGGACATTGGATTTGAAAAAGACAGCCTTCAGCAGCGTACAAGGATTTTCGCAGTTTAAGGCAATGCCTTTTGGACTTTGCCCCTGCAAAATTTGAAAGACTAATGGAGACGGTATTACGTGGACTTTTATCTAGAGACTGCTTAGTGTTTCTACATGACATTATAATAATAGGTAGAACATTTGAAGAATATCTAAATAATATTCGTAAATTATTCCAGAGACTACAGAAAAGCTAACCTTAAGTTAAGACCAAGAAAATGCAGATTCTTCCAAAAGGAAGTTGCTTATCTTGGACATGCTATTTCAGCAGAAGAAGTTAATACTGATCCGGGAAAAATTAAAGCAGTAGTTGATTGGCATCGTCTAGAGACAGTTCGCGATCTCTGAAGTTTTCTTGGACTGTGCACCTGTTATCGTCGTTTTGTAAGAAATTTCTCAGCAATAGCAAGACATCTACATAAATTGACTAAAGTTAAAGTTTAATTGTGCAGAAGTATATGAGAAAACTTTTAATATTCTAAAGAAGGTTTTGAGAACTTTTCCTGTTTTAACCTATCTCCGGATTGACAAAGACTTCATCTTGCATACGGATGCTAGTAATGAAAGAATAGGAGCCGTGGTTTCTCAGAAAATTGGAAACGACCGACGTGTCATAGCTTACTTTAGCAAGAGCTTGGATAAGCCAGAAAAAATTATTGTGCCACACATAAGGAATTACTTGACATTGTGAAATCTATAGAGCATTTCAAAGCTACTTCTTTGGATGGAAATTTCTTTTCCGCGCTAATTATGCTTTCTTGAGATGGCTTTTTAATTTTAAGGAATCCGAAGGCCAGACAGCTCGCTGGATCCAAAGACTTCAAAAATATGTCTTCGAAATCCAGCATCGCAAAGGAAAATCTCACGGAAATGCAGATGCCCTTTCTTGAAGACACTGTAAAGAGAGCTGCAAACATTGCACGAATCCCGAGAAAAAGTTCAGAATGGAAACAAAAATTTCCTTGAAAGTTTTAACAACAACAACTGCGATCCGTAGTCTTAAGTGAGATCCAAAAAATGCAGATGGAAGATCCAGATATTTAGCCGATTCTGGAGAAGAAACTAAATTCGGTGGATCGACCATCTTGGCAAGAAACCACTCCGCAGAGTAGTGAAACAAAACGATACTGATTCCTCTGGGACTCCTTGCACCTTAAGGATGGTGTCCTATATCGTTAATGGGAGAGTGATGATGGAAGCTCTTGTTATTGGCAACTATTTCTCCCGAAGAGCAGAATTCCAGAAGTTCTGCGAGATACTCATGACAGAGCAAGTGGAGAGCATTTTGGAGTCATGAAAACTTTATGTAAAACACGAGAACAATTTTATTGGGATCGACTTCGCGCCGATTTTGAAAAATGATGCATAGAATGCCACGCTTGCGAATCACGAAAAGGGACCCAAACAAGAACTAATGTCATTTGCACCGCTATAACATGGGCTCACCATTCGAAAGAATTGCTTTGGATATTTTAGGTCCTTTCCCTGTAACAACAAAGGTCAGTCGGTATGTCCTAGTATTGATGAACTATTTTACCAAGTGGCCTGAAGTAGTCCTATAAATTTTAAGCTTCGAAGACTGGTCAGCTCTGACCCCTGTCTCCCTGTTATAGACAGGGCTTTTAAAATGTTCTGTGATTTCATACATTTTTTCCGGAGTAATATTACATGAGGTAGAAAGCATAGATTTTAATCTAAAAAGATACCGCTGATTTTCGCATTATTGAAAAAGGGCATGGTTGCATTATTGAGCTTAGTTTCATGGCATAAATGTGGATTATGCTTTAGAACGAAACTGAACCTGTGATGACATTTTAAGTGGAATCAATTCAGAAGACAAAATAATTTTATGCCTACATTTAAATTATCCCGCTCTTTCGAATAAATCTATTTTCTTTTCAATAGAATATTCTCAGGAAGCGAACGCTTCATGTATAGCAGCTCTCTCTACGTATATTATTATCTTTATTGCCGCGAAGTTAGTTTCCAAAAATGGTAACAAAAAAGTTGTTGTTAATAAAAACGATACGGATGAATCAAGTTTTTGATGTTTGTGATTTTAAACATTTTCTATTTTCTTTGAATCTAAATATGCTTAAATCGTTTCTGAAATATAATTTAATTTATTAATTTCTCCTATGTTAACTGCACGTAAGCGCACTACAAACTGGTGACTCGGGTGAATAGTTTCTTCTACCCGTCGAAATCATGGATGACGGCAAGACTTCTGTTTCGAATTCAACTGGTGAAAAATTTGTAGCAAACAATGTAAGCGTTAAAAATTCCACCTTTTTGGAAAGAGAAACCTGAATTTTGGGATTTTCCAAGTTGAGGCCCAGTTCTCAATTTCTAATATTACCCAAGATCAGACTAAATTTAACTATCTTGTAGCACAATTAGAACCCAAAGTAGTAGAAAATATATGGGATATAATCCAAAGTGAACGGAATGATAAATATGCAGCTGTAAAAGAAAGACTGTTAAGAACTTTTTAAAGAAAGCGAGGAAAAAAGTGTCACCAAATTGCTTAGAGGAATTTCTCTTGGCGATATGAAACCTAGACAATTATTGCGTAAAATGAAATCACTTGGGGGAACAAATATCACAGATAATGTTTTGCGAACTTTGTGGCTTGGTAAATTGCCAGAATCCATTAAAAAGTATTTTGGTTGTGATTAAAGAAAACTTGGATAACTTATCGATAATGGCGGATAAAATAATTGAAATGAACTCAACGACTGAAATTTATTCTGCTGGTGCAGATAATTCTCTAATGAATACTGTGCTTGATAAAATCTCTAACTTAGAAAAACAGATTTCGGAACTAAATGTTCACAGACAGTCTAAAAGTAAATATCGCCATTCTGGCTTTAATCGAAGCAAAAGTCGAAGTCATTCAAGGAAGAAATATAATCTCAATGGATCATACTGTTACTATCACTTTAAATTTGGTGATAAATGCTACCCTAATAAAAGTAAAAGCCCATGTAGCTGGAAGGATTATTCGTTACCGAGAAACAAACCGGTTTACGCTTTCTTGTGGACAGCGGTGCTGACTTATCCATCATTACGGCAACACCAAACCATAAAATATGTAATTTCTTTAAATTGTATGCTGCAAATGGAACAGTAATACCCACTTTCGGTTTCAAAATTTTAATTCTTGATTTAGGCCTGCGTCGGTCATTCCAATTTCCTTTTGTAATCGCTAAAGTGGATCGAGCCATTGTAGGCGCAGATTTTTTAACCAAATTTCAATTGCTTATTGATATTCATGACAAATAATTAATAGATGGTGGAGTGGTAAGACACGTCACCCGCGCATCTCTCAGTGATTGGACGAGAACGAATCACTACAAGGCCTTGACATTCAAAATTTGAATGACTGGTCAACTCGGAAAGATGGCCTCTGTGGTTTCCTTAAAAATAGAGCCCCATCTATAGCATTTCCCATCAGCAAATTGAGTTTTTGAATCCAAAAGTCTCTTTTGACAATTCTGCATCACATTCATGGTACTAAAACATTTGTATTTAATCTATAAAATCGAAATATAAAATTATGGGCGCATGAATCCAAGTGTCTAAAATTATGAAATAATTCAGAAGAAAGAGAAGAAGCCACGATAGAATCATAATGGTCTAAAGATGCTATATACTCGAAGATATAGTTAAACAAAGTTAAATATGTTTATAAAATCCGACATTTTTTAAGAAAACTAAAGAGGTTAACTTGAGAAGATTTGGAAATCAAATCGCTCAACTTAGGATGAGACATCTGAAAAAATGTTCTACGCAGGGAAGCGAAGCCTGAAGTTGAAACTTTGAAAAGGATATGTAAAACAGACATTAAAACATTAAACAATTGCAGATTGAATAAAGAAATGGAGTCTCTGCCAGAAGCATATGTTGATGGATGAATCGTGTGTGCCCAATTCTCAGTCGAGTTACGCAAGAAGCCCTCCTATAAAGAGGTATGACCCGTAGTCGGGAAAAGGATAGAACAGAACATCACTTCATACCCCTGCGACTATAATCTTTTGGTTGTTTAAACATGTAGCGGACATGAAGTGGAAGAGACGTCGGCAGACGCTCCTCAACTGTCTGGCAAGTTATGACAGAGGTAGTAAGTTAGAAAAGGTAGTCCAGTAAAAAGACAAAGGTAGGTTACTACCAAATCTCGACCATGGACACGAAAAGTACATATGTACTATTCTGGGTTAATATACAGGAAAGTAAGAGGAGTATGCATATAAAAATGCCTATGAACAAATACAGAATGAATAAGAATAATATTGTAAAAAGGGTAGGGAAATATTAAAATGTACAATTACAAAAAAAACTAAAACACATCTAATAAAGAAACCAACGAATATGTGAGCATTGTATCACGTGTGTGAGTGTTCTGTTGAGTGTTTCTTTCTCCATATAGTGAAATTTCTTCTGTATGGAACGGTATTCCATCCAACTGATTAGATAACCCTTGAGGTCATACGCACTAGGGGTGTGAGGTGGCGTCATGTCATGCATGGAAGGGGAAAATAGTTAATGTGTGCTTTCACATCGACAAAGATGACACAATCAATTCCCAATGTAGACTTGTAGATTATGGAGAAGGTAGTAGGGAAAAGAACAGTATTCCAGTATTCCTTCTTATGCCCCATACAGGAATACAGAATCCATCACTTCTTCGAAAACTTCTGATCGAAATCTCGGCGATCCCCGACAGCAAAAACAAACATAACAAGCAGGAGTGTTATCTTCGACTTTCTCGTATGCTTCTACCAAGCACCATGTTTGGCGCGTTTTGGACTGAGCTTTGTAATATAGTAAACAGGACTGACTATGCATTTCGGAACATTATTTCTTTCTCTTGAACGATTAGGTTGAAATTTGATACGAGCGACCATTTTGATGTTAAGACCACAAACAAAATTTCACTTTTTTTAGTTCCTTGAGTTTTTCAGTTATTCCATTTACATGCACAAGGGGAGATTCACATACATAGAGTACCTTTTGATGGATTTGCTCCAAAATTTTGCACTGATCTATAATTTTTGTGAATAGATTACATACAAAAATTCAGCCATCTATCCTTTCACATATCTGAGTTATCGTGCTCACATATAGACGAATAAACATGCCGTCAAACAGTAAACTCTACGAAGGAGCTAGTCTACAATTTGATATACTTCTTTGATTCTGCTGAGAAAACCATAAGTCAAATTTCATTCATCTATCTTATCGCATTTTTGAGTTCTCACATTCACAAGCATACTAACAGACTTCTCTTGGATGGATTTCGTACAAAATTTGATAAATATCTTCAATTTTAGTGTCAATACCACATTAAAAATTTCGAATTATTGCATTTTCAGACCAAAAGACAGCCAGGTAGGTAGAAATAATTCCAAAAATGTTTTCTTCAGACTTCAAAGAGGTCTACAACGAGGAAGTTCATCAAAATCTTGGAATCGATTTTTTAATCGTACTATACTTCCTTTCTCTATACTTTGTATACCAGAAAGTGAGGCGTCTTCAAGATAAAGTAAGAAATATAATAAAATTAGTGCAGCGTTTATAAACCGAGCTTCACACCTCAACTGAAAGCTTCAATTCATAAACTACATACGAAATTCCAGTAGTCGAAATGGATTCGTGCGCCGCACTTGTAAACTGATAATTTTGTAGTAGAAAACTCCATATGGCTATAATATGTCAGATATTAATATTAAAGCCACTGTATACCCCCGAGCTCGGAACCCCAAGGGTTCCCTGTCAGTTGAATGGGTATGCGTGGAAGGAAGTGTATACCATGCTCACAGAGGGAGACCTGATTGACCTCACATCTATCCCTGCTGCCGTTTAGTCGTCTTAACCACCTCGCAGAGTTTCCATTGGAAAGAGAACAAAGGGTCTTTCTTGGATGAGTGTAGTTGAACACATACTAGCCTTATGGGATATCGATTGGATTTACAAGGCCAAAGGACATAACTGAATGTTTAAAAGAAACTTGAATAATAACTAGTTATGTTATGAGGAACAACACATTACAAAACACTTGGTATGAAAGAGGCAAGAAAAGAATGGTAGCTTAACATTGCTTTGGGATAGCAACAAATAACACAACAATTCTTGGTATAATATGTCAGATAGCCATCACGATGAATCCCTAGTGCTTTCCCCCATAACCAATCATATATGTAAACAATTATTGCTTCATTAAATATCATTCAACATCATCTGAAATTTAACTCTCCGTTAGTCACAATGTCTAATAGATACGCACTATTCAAGTATGGCTAACATATTTTCGATTTCAAATAATTTTAAAACTTTTCAAATACAAATTTTCAATTCAGTAACAATGAACTGTAATACTTCATAATATATTGGCATATTACTGCACCAGGTTTAAGCCTTGGAAATGAGATTTAATCAATTTAATGATCCATGGAAATACTCATATATTAACCGAATTACTAAGACTAACAAAATTAGATAAATTGTAAATATTATGCTCCCATCTAATATCAAATACAAAATCTAACACATCTAATATCGAATATAAGAAACAAAATTGAAATTTTAAAAAAAATCGAAAAGAAAAAAATATTCGAGCAACGGAATTTACATTAAATCCACATTCGTAAGAAGAATAGGCCTCAGTGTCTAACAATTTCTTATGGCACACTTAAAAAACATTCTTACAATAATTACCAACAGTATGGATACCATTAACACAAAAAATATTCTTGCTCTTAGATTTGAGATCAAATGTACGAATATGTACTAAATGTTCCTCAACAATAAACTACAGAAAATAAAAATAACCATACCACATCAGTAAAATGCCAATACCAAGCTGCACCAAACTCAGAATGACGATTCCTTCTAGAATGAATCTTAGCAAGACGAATTTAACATATTAAAATAAGAAATAATCTTCCTACAGTTACATGAAACCGGTGAAATCCTGTCGCTCTAAAAAATACAGAACCAAAGACTGAATCTGAAATTCTAAACTTGGCTTTTTAAGCGATAACTTGGCAAATGTGACAATCAACAAAATTTCAATTGCAACCCTACCAAACGAAAATAATGTTTCTCAAGCGAAACTTCCGTTTTGTGCCACCATCCAAGATGGCGGCCGTTTCGCGAGCATTGTAACGTTTGGCAAACAATTCGAGAGCTTAACGACGACTGCGTACCTTAATTTTAAATAGAACAAAAATATGTATTTATCGGGAATTTCCAAGATAATGAGAGTTCGATATTCATTGCACTGTCTCTAACTAGTCTTTTCCTTCAAGACAAGATGCAGATGACTCTGCCAGTTACTTTTATATGGCCTACATAGTCCTTCTAGGAATAAAATTTAAGATTCTACTCAAGCTGCTTTCATGTAAAAAACTATCACATTTTTCTAAATAAAGATAAGTATTTCTTTCTAAGAAATCTTGGAGATTATGATATTTCATGATTCCAATATTTGGCAGAGAAAAATTTGAAAAATTTTGAAGGACAACTTCGCATGAGTCGTTGTGTCTAACGTATACAATTCCTGGGTCAGGACCAGTATACCATTAGCTTTCAGTCAGGATTCACCATAGCTTAAGCAATCGTTTTTAGAGTCCATAAATAAGTTTTAAAAAAAGTCCGTTGCTATTGCTTATCTTTCGTGTCAATTGCGATGAATGCCAAATGAATACTTTTATACTTTAATTTCAGCATCTACATAAAAAGTTTATATTCATTGGTTTTATTTCCTGAAATTGTTGGCGAAAAACAGAAATGTCAACATCCGAGTTAGTTTACAGTAACTATGGTGTATTTTTTTTGTCTCAAATAAAAAGCTGATTCAACATGAATTCTTGATTCTCCACAACCTTGGAGAATGGGGAAGTGGGTTTTCCAGTTTCCAAATGGAGATTAATCATGTTACAAGGCATCCCTAATTGAAAATCTTTATCGCCAAATTTTCACTTCATAACTGCAAATATCCTTAATAACAGAGCGATTGCGCATTGTTCTTTTCATTGAACGAGTCCGCAGCTTGGCATTAAGTTTGGCGATGGCTGAGTTGTGTGTTGGTACTAAAGCCAGAATTGGCTACTCTGTGCCAAGAGCAAAAGTAGAAATTAAAGGTGATGTAAGTTTGGAGAACCTCACAACTTAATTTCGAAATATACCGATGAAAGCTATATTATCTGTTTTTTCCTTATGCTCTAAGATTTTTTGTTGCATTTTAAAATGAATCGGTATGAAACAGTACAGAGTTAATTTCTGAGTTTTCTAGCCATGGTAGAAAGGCATATTTTTAAATCGTCATTATTCGTGTATAAAAACACTTTTCCTGTTAAACGGTAAAAAATTTGCTTCTACAAAGTTTTTAAAATCTTCATTTATATAGGGAAACAGAGTTTTCTGACCCACAAAATAGTTTAAATGAATATTGATAACTTGTTTCGAGCACAAAATCCAACAACAAATTTCGAATTCTTCAACATTCGCTATCAACATAAACAATAATCAGCAACTTCTTAATTTTTCAAATTTTTTTCTTCTCTGAAAAAATAATTGACATGTTCAATAAAATATTCATCATCAGTTCTTGGTATTAGGCCAAATTTCTCTTGAGATCGACTCTCATTTAGATGTTGCTAAACTACACCTCTATAAGTAAAGTCCAAATTCCTTGAACAAATTTTCAAAATGGCGGAGCTTTCAAAGCGGAATGATATTTCAAGTACATTCTGCAAATCTTTATCCGGTAATTTCAAATTCTTCATACTTCTATTTCTTCACAAAAGCATTAATCAGCAGCTTCTTAATTTTGTCACATTTTTATCTTCTCTGAAGAAAGAATTAACATATTGAAGGCTTGAATAAAAATATTCATCATCAGTTCTTACATTCTCAATTATTCTCTAACATCTCAGTTATTACATTCTCAGTCACAGTTCATTCCAAGTACATTCTGGAAATCTTTATCCAGTAATTTCAAATTCTTCACACTTCTATTTCTTCCCAAAAACATTAATCAGAAGCTTCTTAATTCTGTCACATTTTTATCTTCTCTGAAGAAAGAATTAACACATTGAAAGCTTGAATAAAAATATTCATCATCAGTTCTTAGTATGACGCCAAATCTCTGCTTGAGATCCATTCTTATTTCGATGATGCAAAACTACGAATTTATCAGAGAAATTCAAATTCCATGTACAGATTTTCAAAATGGCAGGCTTTAAAACCGGATAAATATTTCTTGTTCTTTCAGCTGGATTTTCAATCATTTTTATTCCACTAAGCAATATTTTGAAAGCGAAATTAACACCCAAACCACAAAAAGTCAAAGGCGAAGATAATATATTAGCGTTATGAAGTTAATATGACAGAACTTTGGTTGCTTAGCAACAAACATTTAAAAATAGAAATTCCGTCTGATGTTGAGTTGTTTCAACGGTTTAATGATTACATGCATTAAATAGTAATTTTAATTTTGAATATTAAAACAAATTTATTAAAATAATAAGACTGAAGCTTCAACCTGAAGTTGTGGAATCTAAAATTTAATCATGTGCAAAGGATTTCATTAGGCATACACATAATTTAATACTTAATCGCAAAAGTTTTTTTATATATTTTGAAAGTTTCTTGTGTCACTGGAAACGATTTGTTTATATTTGCAAGCAAAATATTCCACTATAGACGATTTTTTAAAACTGTTGTGAGTTTTTTAAGCTATGGTGGCATCAGTTTCTTTTACAAATCTTTTTGAAACATCATTTGTGTTCGATGAAACGAGCTGCACTTTCGATTTATTGTGAAAAATAAAGAAATAAATTTTCATTTACACTTTTTTCATAACGGCTATCAGCCATGATAGTTTTCCAACGAAAACATTAACTTCGTTGATAAACGGAAGTTGATTTTTATTTTTAGAATAATGATAATTTAATTTTTATAAACGTAAATCTTTTTGTGAGGATTAATTATCTTCAGAAATATATCACAAACCAAATAAGATTTCGCCCAATAACACTAAAAACGAATTTTCTGAATCAGGGTATTCACAATTTCTGGTCTTTAAAACAAAATTAAAAAGGATGAATAAACGAGGAAAGTTCTTTAACAAAAATGTTCTTCCATTTTCATATGCTTCTTCAATTAAGCATTTCAGATATCTGTCAATAAATGTCAATCATGTTTTATTTCCTCATTTGAAATTCAGGAAGTGTTTCAAATCGCATTGAGGTAGATTTGTCGAAGCATAAATCAATCATCGGAAGAATGCTGTGAGTTATTTATAGTTTTTCCGAGATTGAAGGCTAACGAATGTCATTCACATTCCAGCTGATTACTTTTACTTGATTTATGCAGATTTTATTGATTTATCATTTTTAATGCCTTTTCAATGCATTGATTAAGACATTAGGAATATATTATGGGCTGATTCTTTCCCATAAGATCTTATGGGAATGTTTGGAACTCTTCGATGAACATTTTCTATTTAAAAACGATTTTTCGGAATTGTATTTTACAAACTTTTACTACTTAGAATTTAATCTCTCTGGTTAATAATGCTCACCACCACTTACTCATATCGTGTTTTTTTCTCTTGAAAGCCATACTGACACAAAATTAACCTGTATTATTTGAAATTCTATTTTTGAATTATTTTTTACAAATATTTTATATGGTTTCCACTCTAATATTAGTCTAGTAGCTAATTTCTAAACCATTAGAAACATGCATATACTTCCTATCCTAAAAATGCCTTAAACAACGTAGGAAATAATATTTTAGGTTGCCAATAAATATATTGTTGAAAATATTATGAAGTCTAACCTTTTATACAGTCCCCTGGTCCTATCAGTCATTTTCGGCTAAAGATTCTTCACACACTAATATTTGAAACAAAAAAGTTTTATTTTTCTTCGACTGAAATTGACCGAGTTATGAAGTTTTTAATCTCACTGTTTTAGAGAATTTAAATGGTTGCCTTGTGGAATATGTGCCAATCAACGGGTAGCGCCTGCTAGCAGCGGTCGTTGAATTGATTAAAATAATAAACCATCATAACTCAGTCAGTTTCAGTCGCAGATGAGTGGAACATTTTTGTTTATAATATTACTGTGCCAAGAATGTTACGAAATCATCCAACTAGTGATCCTTACTGATAGGTCTTGTTTAAACTGGACCCTGGAATTGACAGTAATTTTTCAGACAGTGACTCGGATATTGAGGTCGCTATCCCCCAGCAACAAGACACTCCCAATGAGTTTGTTTATAATGTTTTACGCTTTTGTTCTTTCCTTTAAAATGCTGCATCATTATTTTATAGTGTTTGGTATTTAGTGTGTCTCTTTATATATTCACTTGGATTTATTACTTTATGTTTTTAATTTGTTTTATATATTTTTTGTTTTATTATCATTCTTCGTTTTGTTTTTGCCCAATGAAGTTTCTACGCACACCCATCCAAATTACAAACCGGAGATTCTTACCTTTGGAGTCAAGGGTGTGTCGTAGTGTAATGTCCCAAGAATGTTTTACTAAATATGACTAACAGGAACTGGGAACTGGAAAAAAATTTCAACTTCATAACTTTTTCAGCATTACATTTATTGATTCAAACAACATAAAACGTAATTCTTTACGTCATTTAAAGCATTTTGCCAAATGAAAGTATAAGCCTATCCCCAACAGTCTAGAAATAAGCTGTTGGAGCACGATTAGAGTGGACAACCTGTACATATTTTGTATTTGTTTTGTAGCAAAGAGCAAACTTTGACCTGGTAAATATTTTTTGTAAGCCTAAGGTGAATAGCACCTTGGATTATTCTGGATACTGTCGTTTTTCGACTCTTTATCTCAGCTTTATCCAGAATGAGATTAGCTCGTGTTTAAGCCTCTAAGTAAGAAGTTACTATGAATAACCAGCTAAAACTAGAACTAGAACTAGAAAACCTTCTTATACTCCAGTGCAATAGCGAATCCAGGATTCGGGTCTGGGGGGGCTGAGGTCATAAAAATTTTGTATCGTAGTGACGAATGTCAAACCTCATGGCTTATGTAAACCAAAACACTTTAACTTTACAGGCTTTCCTCTCCTGACAAGAATAATAAAGAACACTACAATACTTTCGATAATTTAATAAAAAATACAATGAATAGCTGGCCAAAAAATGTTTTCGACCGCGTTAATGCTACAAGTGCAAGTGGAATGACTAGAAAAGTAGGAAAATTTTAGAGTCTGTCAAGTCAGAAAGCAATGTTGTCACGATTTTATTACTATTCTTTTAAAATGAAAAATAAGATCAAGCAGTTGAAGTGATTTTAAATTAAATCAAGAATTTTGGTTGAGCTCTGGGGGGGGGGGCTGCAGCCCGATAGCCCCTCCCCTGGATTCGCCACTGCTCCAGTGCCTGTAACCATTATGGCCACTGAATGATTGGATGGGTATGAAGACGTCACCTTTATTAAGGATCACTAAATAATACAGATTGACTTAAATAACCACTGGAGTGTCCTCCGCTCGACCTTCTCAAATACCTACTCAATACAGCGTGTTTTGTGTTTAGCTTCGTTCATTGGCGGTTCGTCAGTTTAGAAACAAAAAGTGCTGAAAAAGTTGTATAGATCTAAGTTGTAAGAAGTTTTGTGCTGATTATTTTGGTATATAACGATAATACTAAAAATTAATAGTTTTTGAGTTACAAAAAAAAAAACTGAAAAATACCCACTTTTCACGTTTTATGTTGTATCTAAATTCCAACAAAAATTTTGGTCGCAAACTTCAGATTCGTAATCAGCATCCCAAAAGGCATAAACGAGCAAAAATTACAACTTCTCCAAAATTTGATTTAAAAAACTACTTAATGACTGGACTACTGAGAGAAAAACGAAGAAAAGCTAAAGGTGGAAGTCGCGCGTGTCCTAACGAGAGCTGCAAAAATCAGCTCGAGTGATCTAAATTGAAAGGAGGAAGGGTTTCTTTTTTCTTGCGACCGAGCGCTCAGCGTTGCTCAGTGCGAAATTTGATTCTTAGAGAGGAAAACTCTCTGCAGCTCTGGTCTGTCTCTATCTTAATTCTTGATTGGTTTTCCGTCTTCCTATACGTTCTTTATTATTTTTGCCATTTTCGTTGATCATTGAACTCTCATAGTGGAAAAGTAAGCCAATTAGAATAAAAGCGATACAAGCTTTAAAATAATTTCTGGGGTCTGCAGCCCTAATGGACAGCCGCCACTCGCTTCATTATATTCTTAAAAGAATCGAGAATACATTTTAAAACGAAACTTTTTCCCTCGACCGACTGAATCCAAAATTTGATTGAGATCTACAATTTTATTGTCAAGGAGCACACTAAATTTCTTTTTTCTACCTGCGTTTTCTGAGTTGTCATGTTTGCGTGCACAAAGATAGACAAACAGCGAAACCTCTGATACTTTGGTCCAGAATTTGACTCAGGTCTACAATTTTAGTGTAAGGATAACGCAAGTTACATTTTTGAGTTATAGCTGTCACTAACGCATGGATTGGCTTGCCGACAGACAGTGAACTCGACAATGGATTTGGTCCAAATCTGATCAGTGGTGGCAAATGGATGGGAAAAGTGAGGGGGCCAAAAATTTATAGACACCTAAAAGTGCCCGGGAGTATAGGGGGTAGACAACCAAATTTAAAATTTTAGTTTCAAAACTAGATAGCTTTTCCGGACACTATTGCCTTTTTACAATTCCTACTTTTAAACCGCTAAAAATAAATAAATGTTTAATTTTCCTCTCAAAAAATAGGGGGGGACTGCTTCCCTTGCCCCCCCCCCCTACTCGTCACCACTGAATCTGATACACATCTACAAGTGATGTGAAAAACCCATGTGCCATAATTAACCTAACCAATTTGTTGCATTTTTCAGTTATTGTGTTCACATGCACATTAACTGACAGACAGTCTTCCATTGACCGATTTCTTCTAAATTTTGAAAAAAAAAACCCTACAATTTTTGTGTAAAGATCAGATACTAAATTCCATCCATCTACCTCATCACGTTTTTTTGTTATCGTGTTCACAGACAGATAGACGGTTCAACGTTCCTATTACAACAACCCTTAAAATTACATTGGTGAGTCAAAAAGTTAGTTGCCCTCTTTTACACCATAAATGTCTGTAGTGTCTTTTCCGATAAATTTGAGTTCAGTTACACCTTTTTGCCCACAAAAAATGAATCACTGCATTCATTTGCAATTTGGACGCCACCTTCCTCTGTCGAAACATGTTCACGACTGATTAGGAAGCAAATTAAAGCGCCGCGTCCAAGCCGTTTCGTCACTTGCTGCAGAAAAATGTCTGCAATGATGCCACAAAATTTCCTTTTACCTCGATTTTTTGCGATGATGAAAATGCAATATGGCGTCAAGTATCGCAAGTGGTGCTACATATATGAGAACTGACATGAGAATGTCAGAACGCATGAGAGAAAACTAACGAGAGATCTCCTGAGAAAGTTTAAGTCGGAAGTGTGGAATCACACATATACCCTTATAGCCTAGGTTTTAGACCTTATGTCTTACATGCGTAACGAACATGGAATGTCGCTTCCCAGCAATCTTACTCTTATGGTTGGGAAGAGAGTTCTACAGGGGTATCTATAGGAATTCCACAGGAATGGAGCCATTGACCCACGATCTTGGCGACAAAATGTAGGACCTCAAAAATACTAGAATTTTCTTGATATCCCTATTCCCTTAGGGGCCGAGATATTCGAATAAAGTGTCATTCCCCCATATCCCCGCTTGTTGGAGTGCTTTCATCGTACACATACAGCACGATTTTTGTAACATATGTTTTCGATCCCATGAAACAAGAACTTTCAATTTGACGATATCACTCGAATGGCGAGGTGAAAGCTGTGACCTAACAATGGTAATTGGACGTTGGACGAGAATTCTCCGGAAAAGGCACAGAAAGACTTGTGCCACGCCTCGGCAAATGTTGAAATAAAGGAGGTAAATGCTTCAAAAAGTAGCTTTCGTATAGAACTTTTCTGAACATATACCATTATTTTAAAATTTCTATCCTGTTTTGTCTTCTGAAGAGTGCAAATAACTTTTTGACTGACCCTCGCATTTGAACAGTGTTATGGATAGACTTCAAAAAGCGGTGTTTTTTCGGATTAAGAAAGGTCTAAAACGCTCAGAGATTCATTCATCAGAATCTAGAGCTCGAATTTTTTGCTGATTACAATTCGTTCTCTTTCCATACTTCGCATGCGAGAACTTAAAAGTCAAAAAATGTTTAATTAGATTTTATTTTTTGAATAAGGAAAGAAAAATAATTCGTAATAAGGGGTCGTTCAAATATTGCGTAAGCATATTTTTGGTATTTTTTTACTCCCACCCTCCCCCCTTGTCAGCAAAAACAAGCAAATCGCAAACCCCCTCTTATAATTACGTAAACAAACTGCAACCCCCCCGTTCTTTTTTTTACAAAACGTATAACAGTAATAATCTAATTTTAAAAATTTTAGGACTTAATTCAAATAAGAAAACTCTAACTCGGCTTAAAATAAAAAAAAAAATGTTAGTTTAATTTCCTTACAATTTCAAGTTTAAGCTTACAAAAATCAAGTTTAATTTTCTTTTGCCAAATTTAACATTTTTTTTCAAATTTAATTTTTTTTAAAATTAAATTATTTGGGCAAGTTACAAGAGATTTTCGGAAATAAAATGATTTTAATGTCTTACGTAAGCATCACTCATACTCCCCCTCCCCCCTTGTCAGCAAAAATAAGCAAATCGCAAACCCCCTGTCTCCCCTTGGGTGCTTACATAATATTTGAACGGCCCCTAAATAGGAGAATCGTTCAAAAAAAATTGAAACCTCTAACCCGAAACATCGTAGAATGATAATATTTTAGGCTTCATTCCTCTGTCTTATCTACGTCTGGTTTGACTGCATCTGTCGCGGAATTCTATCCATAGCGATTTTTACATCACGCAAATTTACTAAAAGAATGCTAGTCTAAAAAATTTGTCATGCTAATAAAAGCAAAACTGAACATTCTACTTGGAAGTTAATATCCAAATGAATAATTTTTTTCTATCATAACGTGTTTGAAAGATTTAATGAGATAATTATTGTTCCTGCGGAAATTGATAATCGTTTGCTGTTCAAATTTTCTTTTGGTGTTCTTCCAGAATTCTGTTAATGTTGTGGTCTGCATTCTTGTTCGCGATGCTTTTAATATTCGTGTTTACTTCAGGGTTGCCATATTGGTCTTTTTAAGGCCAAATTCTGGAAATTTGGCCTTTTTTAAGACATTGGCCTTAGGAATTTTCATTTGGCCTTAAATTCATTTTTGGCCTTTTTTTGGCTTTATTTTTCCATATGACTTCCAGAACGATTCTTAATATATAATTTAACTATTTTTCGAATAAACTTTAGAATATTGAAAAATAATATAGAACGTTTTTGTTAACAAGAGTTGATATATTCCGCTCGAACCTTTTATTCTGGACCAACAAGAACAGAATTTCTTTTTCTTTCTTTCTTTCTTTTTTGCATGTAGATGTTTAAAAAAATCTACTTGAATTTTAGTTTAATAGAACATTATTATACATATGCCAATCTAGTGGGATTCCTTTTCATGAAGGATAGTCATTTTCTTATAGCCAAATAAGGGGGAAATGTGCCCTTTAATGAAATTTTCAAATTTGGCCTTATTTTAAAGACGGTTTGGCCTTATTTTGCCATTTTGATCTGGCAACCTTGGTTTGCTTGCTGATTTCAAGTAAATGTTAGTGTTTGTGATACGTAGCGAACCGTTACTGTTGTGAGTATGGCTTAAATATGTAGATTACAGAATACATTTTGCTGCGGTCCTTATTTATCATATTTTGTTCTGACATGAAAAAAAGCACAGATCATCCAGTTTTTTACTTAACAATAGCTTGAAAAATTAACTAGATTTAATTTTTTCACAAAAATGGTTCTGAAGAATTCTTTTCCCTAATTTATATTACATAAAATATAATCACCCTACGTTAGTGCAGTATCATAATATCATAATTCGTTTCGATATTATTTAGGATATTCAGAACAATATTAATTACATTGGCCATTTAAATCAGAAGTTTGAAGAAGGGAAGAAACGCCAACAAATCGAAACGCACAGAACGTTCCTAAAACGTATATTATCATATAGACACTCGTTGTTAACTCTGAAAAAGGAACGTAGGTCATCACTAAGTAAATCACTGATGTAAAGAATCTCTTTTAGAAGTTTGGTTAAAAAACAATAAATAATAAATATTTTTTATTTCCACCAAGAAAAGAATTTTTGGAATCGTTCCTTTCTTCAAACTACAATTAATACATCTTGAAATATAATGAAAAAAATCACTTTATTATCAATTAAGGTACATGACTTGGACAATGTTTAAACATTACAGACAGAGACACTTATAACAATATCCCACATCGAAGAACCATACCGTTGGTAACCATACTGTAAATATTGCAAAAATATATGAAAATCTGAGGCGGCGGTGTTTGGTCTGTAAGGGACATAAGGGAATATTTCGCCGCGAAAGTCTGTAGTGAGCGTTACAGGCGGGCTTATCAATTTCTAAACACTATCGCAAGCCGCTACGAAACTTCTGCATTGCTGTCTTTCCTAACTATGATGTCTCTTTCTTCACTCTTACGATTTCAATGCAGCAGCGGCGTAAATTGTCAACAGAACCTACTTTCTCGATAACCCATGCGTTAGTTTTTGTTTTCTTGTAAACTTTTTCTGCCGTTATTGTCAATGCAAAGTTACGAGACGTCCCAAATTGCCGGGATGTTAGGGTCACGGTGGTCCTGATAGTAAATTCTCGGCTTCGACCGCGGAGGTTTCCGGATTCTAAACACGATTCCACCAAAGATCTACCATGTACATTGCTTGCTGCACGTTAAAGATCAAATGTCCTTCAATGGTATGGGGTGTAAATTCCGAAAAATGTATGATCGAATCTAGTCATTATATGAAGAAACTGAACAACGTACAAACAATATTTTGTAAGAATACAAGAAAGTCGGAATGAGAACACTTTCGCTTGTTAGATATTGCTTCCTCTAGAAATAATCAGCTTCCTAATTTTATCCACATCTAAGAATTCGAAATAAATTACTCTGAATAACGCTCATCAAGGGGTTAATCAGAGTACTCAGAGAACATAATCACTTTCCTTATTGTAGGGTCCATATGTATAAATGTATTTACATTCGTTCAGATGTTAAATAGTGTGTAACTTAAATACCTTCCTTCCTGTATATTTATTAGGAAAAAAAATGTCTTACAAGGAAATACAACTCTTCTATCCTTTCGCTGGTAGTCATTGGTGACTCATGCATTATAACCGTGGGGTTAATTTAACTTATAATGCCACATTGACCAGTGATTCATTTATGTATAACTTAAAATTAGAATTTTTAATTAATTTTGAGTAATTTAGTAATTAGTAAATGAATATTAATAATTAAATTTTTTACTTGATGCAAGTAAATTTTTAATAAAGAAATGTTAATTTATAAATTATTAATTTTTAATTAATTTTAATTAAAAACTAGAGCTTTAAAATGAATTGTCTCAATTATTCTTCCTGCATTCCTTACTCTCATTTATAAAAGCAACTACGACTTGCCAATAAGAAGAATCATGATGCGTAATGTATAAATGAATATGTAGGGATATTATTTTCGCATTAATTGACGAGAAAAATGTTACAGTACAATATGTTTTAATTATTTTTCTTTACGATTCCTTCTTTTTATATTTATTTATTTTAAAATTTTGGTCTCGTGAAAAAATTTTTTCCGCAGTAGAAAATCTTTTAACACACCATTTTTAGCATAATCGATTTTCGACAGTCCTACCTCCCTTCAGACAATGTGTATGAAAAAATAACGCACTATAACTGCGCATGCGCTGAAGAAGAAAATCGGAGCTGAGTGAAAATTCAGTCCGTCTAAAATTCCGTACCCATAGTCTGTGTTTCCGCGATCCTTGTTCTTGTTAAGCCGGTCATTCACTTGAAGTATAGCCATGCCATTTGTCCTAAGCCCGTTTTGTTCCCCACCCATTTTAATCGAAAAATACAGGCACGCCATTCACTTGCATTTAAAAGGACGCTAACTCTGAACGAAGGTAGGGGGAACGATCTTCTTTCCCTCTGTACAGCTGCTTGTCAATCGCTCTTCGATTTTCCACAGTTAGCAGATTTTAATTTATGCTACCGTCAAGGCCAGGCTTCAATCTACGCAAGGCATTGTTCTTTTCGCTCACCTCTTTCAGGGCCCATCTGAAGCGAGACTTTAAACACCAGCGTTTACGCTCCGATTTCAGTTCAGACGGAATTCCAACCACCACAAGCCATTTGGCTGATTTCCATAGATTTTTATGGCTTTTTCCTTCTCGCGTTCCAAAATATCCAGTTTATCTGTGAAGTGAATGACCGGCTTTACGCGTGGGCAGGGCCATACCGAGGGGGTGGCGAGATTGGCCCCCGCCTAGAGTGATCAGCATTCCCATGTTCATCTATAAACACTTCAGTTCATTTAGAATATGAAAATGTTGAAGGTAAGTAGGAAATACAGGGAAGGCCAGCCCCCCGGGGATACTTCGCCCCCCCCCC
>BGPR01007692.1:0-13541 GCA_013235015.1 Araneus ventricosus
AATGGGAGAAAGCTCTAGTGAATCATCTTCCATAATGAATCTTCCTCTTGTTGATTTTGTCATAACGCCACATAGAAGAACGGAATCCTCTATCGAAGAGTGCCCAATAAGTGACAAAGACACTCCAATAGAAGAACTTTTGAAAAGACTCCCTCTCCTGGTCAACAGCCGCCCACCGGATAGCATGTGCTCCCACTTACCGGTGCCCCTAAAGAAGGAAGTAAATAATATCATAGATTTATTAAGGGGGAGAATCGCAACAGCCGACAAGAAGGAAGAGGGTACAGAGGCTGAAACTCAGTTTAACAGCTCGCAAGTGCTAAGTCTTTCCCAATCATTAGAAGGGACAAATGCTCACCAGCCTGTTGATAAACCAGGCCAGAATGAGCTGGCAGCAACAAGATCCCAAATGAAGCTTTCCTATGCAGAAGCGGCAAAACTGAATAACAAACGAAAGAAGCCAACTCTGCTCCTCTACCCATCAGAGGAAAATGATAAAGAAATAGAAGAGATCCTAACAGAAAAAATAAAGGTGGACAACAACAATTTTAGGTTCAAGAATGTAAGAAAAATCCAAAACAAAGAACTAGCTATATTCTGGGACAAGCATCAGCAACTTGAAAAACTCAGAGAAACGATTCTATCAAACGTCATCCTGAAAAAAATATTTCTTTAAGATTACCTGGGAAGAGATATTCGAGTCTAATAATATACGACCTGCCCAATGACACCACAAACGAAGACGTGCAAATTGCCCTGAAAACCTATAGTAACTGGGGGGAGGATCTGCGACTCCGATTTTCAGACAACTGAGAAAGATTCCGATAAATTGGGCCATGTACCAAATGAAGGAATTCCTTCACATCAAGAGATGCTCGACATGCCAAGCCTATGGACACACAGCTAATTGTAAAGAGTGCAAGTTCACCACTCCATTCTGTGGATGCTGTGGACTCAGACACAACACCAGAAACTGCAGAAATTATGAACTTTACTGCATTAACTGTGCCGAAAGCAACAGAAATCGAGGCACTAACTTCAAACTCCGGCACAGAGCCATAGACAGTCATTTCCCCTGTTACAATAAAGAAGTAACAGCATGCAAAAAAACGAGTGACTATTTTTATTATGGATAATATTATTTTTGAAAACGCTCAATTTCCCTACAACATTGCAACAGAGTCTTCAAATCAGCCCCTAAAAATTCTTCAAATCAACTTAGCTAGAGCAAAGGCATCCACCAATCAACTCCATTTAACAGCAAGCACGAACAAGCCAGATGTAATCTTGGTGCAAGAACAATACGTTAATAATAACGAAATCCCGGCAATCCCTGAAACCTGGAAAACATTCAGCTCCTCAAATCAGAAGGCTGCAATCCTAATTTCTTCATCTAAATTAAAACTTGCCTTGTCGGCAACAAAAGTGAACATGATAGCGCTTAAAATCCAGACATCATCATTTCCCATAACAATAATTACAGTCTACTCCTCACCAGCACAAAACGTTACTACAGCTCTCCAGTAAATTCAGGAGATTATCTCCAGCTTACCACAGGAAAAGATCATAATTTGCGCGGATCTCAATGGACATAATACCCTCTGGGGCTAAAGATAAAATGACAATAGAGGCAAAGATATCCTGGGCATTATCCTGGCTAATAACTTAAACATCATCAATAAACCAGATTCTCTACCAACCTTCCAGAGAAATAACAGTGTTGGCTGGCTAGACCTGACCTTATGCTCTCAATCAATTATAGATTCTTCCTTTAATTGTGAGGTCCTAGAAGAAATCTCCTTAAGCGACCACAGATATATAGAAACAACAATTGCATCAACAGTAGCTAATAAATTTTACAAAAGATACAATACACGCCATGGGAATCACCTTAGATTTCTCAATAACCTTGGTAAAGAAATTTATCATCTAGAAAGAAAAATCAAAGCAGCCAGAAACTCAGGAGAACTTAATAACGCCACAATAGAACTGCAAACATTAATCATAAATTCGTGTAACAAAAGTTTCAAAATCAAAAAGCAACTACTCATAACAAAACCAAACTGATGGACAGAGCAGCTAGAATTTCATAAAAAGAAAGTTAGAGCACTAAGAAGGAGAGCACAACTGGTGTCTGAAATTGAAAGGCAAGATACCAAGTCTTTAAGAAACAGAAATCGAAGTACAAAAGACATATTAAGCAAGCAAGGAATATGGATTGGAGAAAATTCTGCAGCGCTGCCTCCCATCCATATGGGAAGCAGTACAAGGCGGCGTTTCGAAAATCAGTTTTCCCATCTCAAATCCCGTACTTGATAAACGGAGACCCCAATTCAAATTTGCAAGAGGCAGCACAAAACATCCTGCACCAGATTTTCCTTTCCCTTGCCATTCCAACAAATTACAATCTAACCACCTCAACACAGACACCTGATCCTCCATTCCCCCCCAAGAAATATCGGCGTTAATAGAACATATTCCGTCAGGCAAAGCCCCGGGTGTAGATGGAATCGACAACCTCCTAATTAAAATCATTCATAAGCGCTTCAATAATATCTTTCCAACCCTTTTCAACAAGTGCCTGCTCCTAAGCTTCTTCCCGGATTCCTTGAAAATAGGAAATATTATCTTATTCCAGAAAGGAGGAAAGGACCATAGGCTGTCCTCCTCTTATCGTCCTATTTCACTTTTACCGACAATAGGGAAGGTGCTATAGAAACTTATGACTCAGAGGCTGACTTATCATCTGGAGTCCACCAACAGCCTGAACGACCGACAGTAGGGCTTCAGAGAAGGCAAATCTGTGGATACAGCCATCAACGAGCTACTAAGCAAAATTAAAACAGCAAGAAGAGATGGCAGAATGTCTTAGTGCTCTCTATTGACATCAAAGGAGCCTTTGACAACTTACAACATCGAGCCATACTTAAGAGTTTGGACGCCAACGCTTGCCAAGTTAACATAAATAGACTCTTTCACAGCCTTCTTCAAAATAGGAAAGTGACACTACTGACCCCACACGGTAAGGCCACAAAAGATAAAAAACAAGGCTGCCTTCAAGGTTCGTGCAGTGCCCCGGCCCTGTGGGACCCATAGACTAAGGATAGAGTTAGACTGCTCACGCTGTAGAAAAACCAGCATTCGGAGTGAAGCAAGCACCTGGATAGAAATTCCACTCGTCACGTGACTAAAGAGGAACTTCTTGGCTTCTTATCGCCACATTTGGCGAAGCGAGTATGAGAAGTGTTGGAAAACGAGTAGTATTTCTACAAGTAGCGAAACGTTACTATTTTAGTTTATTTAAAAACGAACTCACGAACGGAAGAAATCAAAATAATTGGATTTTATGTGACTAAGAATTTCATTTGTTTTAAACCTTACACAATATAATACTTCAACTGACTGTACCAAAAACAAATTATATACTTAAACTTTTTAAATAAAAAAATCTTTTTATTTAAAGCAATAACTACTTAATTTCAGGGGCGTATATGAGGAGGCTGAGGCCCTCTCCGAAATAAATTGACTAGTTTTCCTGGCGAATGTTTTCTTCCCAAATATATCTCCTTTCTTGATTGTTTGGAAATTTGAAAAATAATCAGATAAATCTTTAAGAGATGTCAATAATACTTTTGTTTTGGAAAATAATACTTGTAATAAAAAAAGCGAAAGAGAAATAAATAAAGAGTAAATAAAAAACACTAAATATATATATATATATAATTTTTCAAACATCATATACACATAAATTAACGAAAATTAAACAAAAAGAAGTTATTGAGTTCTAAATTTTATTAATTATACAGTTTCTTAATTATATGCATAAAAGAAAATGCTTAAAAAAATACCTAGAGATGAATTTTTACTGAAAATGAAATATGCTTATCTTTCTTACACACTGAAAAACATTCTACGTTTATTTCATGATCATAAAATTTTCTTTTCTTTTAAATAATACAAAAAAACACGAAAATTTCAGAATGTAAACAACCTCGCCAACACATCGCCAAATATCTCAATCTACATGTGTCTGATAAAATTCCATATTTTAAACATTAATAGGCACTTAAAACCTATAGATACTTCTAAAAGAGGACAATAAACAATTAACTTAAGAAAAGGATTAATTTCATACACAACAAATTGAATAATATCGTTTTCAATTGCAACAAACGCCACAGCTAAGAGCTAAGACGTATTTTTGTGTAGCTATTTTGCATTATAAAAACAAAAAATCATAAAAATTTAACTTACCGATGAAATGAAACAGATCCTCCTTTGATCAATTTTTCTTTACACTCGTATGCACAGCAGGGTTTAACCATTTTCGATGAATTTTCATGAGAACCTCAGCTGGCCTTTCTTACTTGCGCATTGAAATAACAAAGGATTCCCGTACGAAGCGTCTCGGTCGAGTCCACGAGTCACGTGACGAGGTGCTTGCTTCACATTGCAACCCTCCACGAGCAGTCTATTCGTATCGTAATTCTATTGTGGGGCCTCGTAGCTAACGAAATACTCAATCACGTCAGGCCAGATAACGTTCATATACCAGCCTTCACAGACGGTTTTGTGCTGGCGGACACAAATAAAAGCCTTGTAGAAGACACGCAAAGTGCAATAACCCAATTCAGCTCCTGGTGCTCAGAAAATGAACTTGCCATTTCAACAGAAAAAAACAAATTATATCTTATTCAGCAAAATGGTAAGAAGTTCCAAGATCACAGGGAACGGGTATAAAATAAATAGAGTTAAATCGTTGATGTACATAGGGATATACGTTCATGATCGACTCAACTGGCTGGAGCACATTAATTAGCAAGGAGAGAAAGCCATCAAAATGCAGCAAAACCTTAAAAGAATCGCAGGTGACAATTGGGGAATCTCTCAGATACACAGATGGACCCTCTATAAAACGGTTATTGAGAGAATGCTGGCCCACGGATCTTCTAGCTTGGTGTCTAAATCCAACATTCAAAATGAAGAGGAAACTTTCTTCGATTCAAAGGCCATTCCTACTCCATATACCGGGAGCTTATCGCACCACCCCAATGGCAGCGTTATAAACTATACTCGGCATCCCACCCCTACACATGCAATTACAGTTCTAAGCCAGGTTTACGTCAATTTATCGCCTAACAATCCATCTTCCCCCTATCATTACAGTTACACAACCGCAAGATTTGGAGATTAAGGCAACAGACTGGTTCACTCATCCTTCAGAACATCTGAAACCGAACCAAATCTCTTTTGAAGACGGAGATGCATATATAACCCGAAAAGACATTATAAATATTTTCACAGATCCAGTGGTCTGCTAAACTCAACGACAACAACACCGTATTTCAAGATGAATTCACTGCACTTCACGAAGTAGTAATATACGCATGTCATCTGCCAAACCACAATATCTCCAAAATATACGTAGACAATAGAGCAAGTTTCATGGCATTTTCCAATTCAAAGAGCACAAATGAAACAGCAAGACAAATTTTCAAAATCCTCCTAACGAATACAAGAATAAAAGTGTCGTGGGTTAGAGCACGCGCAGGCAATATAGGCATTGATAGAGCAGACCAACTAGCAAAAGACGCAACACAACATGGGCAACCCTATTCACACACTAATCTTCCTAAACCGCACATAAAAGGCCTCCTCCGGAAGAGGATGCTTTAGGAATGGCAAACCTTATGGAAGAATGGCGATACATGCAGGAAAATCTTTAACATCATGCCCTCAGTTAGTCTCCGTCCCACTAACTGGATTAGAGAGGATGTTATCTTCTTCTCTCATCATGGCCCTTTTCCTGCCTATCTCAAAAGGTTTCACCTTTCTGACAGCGATTTTTGCAGTTGTGGAGGAATTGGCAAGGCACTTCACTATACCACGGAGTGTATCTATACAGTGTCTTGGCATATGAGGAATCCAGCGCCAAACTTCGAACAAGAATGGCTGAAAAGGGTCACCAATAAACTCGTCTCCAGGCAGAAAATTCGTAGGATTATCAAATTCATTAGCGAAAACAGAGATCTTTTCCGGCCTCCCTAGCCTTCAACTTCCCTGCGAGCTGAACAATTGCCGGACAGCTCAATTGCCGGACATTCCCCCTTCAAATAAAAGAAAGGTATAACAACATCTAAAGAAACGAAGACTATTACGAACTGATAGTGTAAAAGTGAAAATGCATGTGCTGTACATAGTGTATATATTTCCTTTTTTTGTTTATTTTGTTTTTCTTTTTTTTAAAATAAAATTCCCGTGTCTTGCCCATCAAACCGTTCAGTGACCGGTCTGGTCACGGGTACGGGAGTAAGAGACGGCGTTCTGTTCTGTCATATTCCAATTGTTTACTAAAAGCATACATCTTTGCGAGTAAAGTATTCTACACATCCACTAGGCTTTGTAAAATGCCACGATCTTTTGCCCACAAACTCTTTTGGGGGAGTTTCTTCTAACGGTATTAGGATAATTTAGGTACATTCCCTGTAGTCATCTCGAAGAAGCAGATTTTTCTCTTCAGTGAGGACAATTTCAAGGATGGAGACAGCCTCTTCTTTTAAGCTTATCAGTTAACTGTCCCTGATTTCAACTTTTTAGATTACTCCGAGCAGTTTTTAAGTGTGGATGACTTTTTCTTGAAACTATTTAAACTCACTGTAATCTGGACTCATTTATGTACCGAAAACTGATTTTCAGGCAGCTCAAGTAGTTCAAAAAGTGTCTACAAGCCAGAAACAGTAGTCTGCTTTTCAAATAATTCTATAACTGGGCACACACACCATTCTTCCATCCAATATTTAAATCTATAGTTTCAAAGCACAGAGCACAAATATTTCCAGACAACTCCCACTCTTCAGTTATCTCAAACACTTTGTTTGCTTATGATTGTGCAGTTCCACCTAATATAGTTGGAACGCTCAAAAACTTGCCTTCTTTAAAACGTGGGATATCTAAAATTAGAATGGCAAGTCTATCAAAAACAACTTTTTCTTGGTCTGTCATAATTTTAGCATCCCAGGGTAAAACTCAGGTTTTGAGTGCAGTGAAGTTAGTTTCCCTGTTTTTGGTTATATCGGTTCTAATCTTCTTGCTTGTTCTTCTCACAGTTTCATGATTAGAGACTCAGATTATCAATATTAACACCAACCTTTTAGCTAAAGATGTCACTAAATCTGTTCGCTGATTTAGTGAAAGTTTTAATCGATCTGATATTTTAGTTATTTTAGGGCTCATAAATGGGCTTTTAGGCAGTTCCATTCTTACAAATTTCGGGTTAGATTTAGATGTTGATGGTAAACTGAAGTGAGGATCTTCGATCTCTTTCTGTAATTCTACATTACAATCATTAGTTAGGTTTTCTATATAACTAGAACTGGAATATATTTCCTTAAAATTGACATAAGCAAAAGTTGATACTTGGGGCAACTAGCGCCAAGCTCGAGGTGATTCTGTTGCTTAACTCGTTCACTCCGGTCGAGGCCTTAACTAGTGCACTGTTAACTAAAATAATTTGCATTCTCCAGTAAAAAATGATATCTTTTCGTTATGATAATGTTGTTGTAAATATTAAAATTCTTTTGTTGTTAAAGGTCAATAATTTGCAAATTTTTCTTTTTCTGAACGTTTTACCGATATTAACCCTTTTTTTAAATGTATTTTGTAACATGTTAAGCATTGTGTAATATATAATTTATACTCATAATATTAGTAAACATGTTTATAAGACCACGTTTAAACCAGTTTTAACACATTAGTAACTAAATAAAATTTTAAAATACTCTAAAAATTTTACATTTTAAGATCTTTTACAAATTTTAGAGCTTAACAGGCAAACACAACTATAAATTTAGAGGGCCGAAACTTCCTGTGCTCTTTATTAGGACTAAATGAAATGGGAAAACTCCTGGGGAGCAATGTTTTTTTAGACATCTTAATGATGCATGCTTATTTGAATAAAAAATTGTTATTCTAAGGAAGTTGAAAATGAAACAAAAGGCATAGAAAATAAATTGCAATACAATTCTTTGTATTATCAATTGCAAATGTTTCCTTACAGTGTAGAAAGTGAAAGCTTAATAAAATCCATATAAACTGAAATTATGAAATTAATGAATGGAAATTCAACAATTTATATAATGTCTAATTCTAAATCTGATTTTAATTTCAGAAAGCTTAAATAACTGAGAGCATTAATGTAATTTACCAATTGCTTTAAATTCTTCCAAAGCTTCTAAATTTATTTAATAAAAACAGATGAAAATGCTTTGTTGCTTCGGTATTTGGATTTAAACAACATGTTCAAATCTCTTTCCTAAACAACATTTGACCTCTTTGTCATTTTTTTTGCTATGTTTTATCAGTTAAATGTAAGCATGAGGTACAATTTCATAGATTATATATGTTTACTATAATCAATAAATTCGTTTAACGCGGAATGGGTCAACTTCTAATGCCTTAACTTAAATAAAGTCCAAAAGATGGCTCTATCTTGTTTTAATTCTAACTTAAAATTAAAACATAGCTTATTTATTTTTTCACCTCGTATTCCTGTTATCCTGTACTTTAAATATATTTTCTAGAGTTTTAGAACATATTTTTTCTAATCTACATGAGAATATAAATTTCATAAGACTTGAATTTTATTTTGTCACATCAAACAGTAATAATTATTTTATTCTGGTGTAGACACAAAAAATGCTTTGTAAAGGAATTTCAAAACTACACGAAAGAAATTTCTACTTGAAACTAATGAACTAGCTTCATTCGTTTTCCTTAAAAGTGAGTTATTTTTCCTATAATTCATTTCCCTTGCACCCTAAGTTATTTTGAAAATAAAAGCTTAAGAAATCTCGATTTATCCTTAGTAAATTAAAAATTTGTTGTCATTAATATTAACATACGCTAATATATAAATACAATTAAGATGTATACACAATTAGTGAACTTTAAAACATATCATTCTAGAATTGAATTTTTATCTAAACATTGGTTTAAAATATTGAAAATCCAATTTGCAATTTTATTCCTTAATGAAAAAGGACTAATCTAAATTTCTAGAGTTAAAAGCAGTTAAACCACTGAATGAGAATAAGATATATATTGAGTTCTATTAATTGATTGCATTTAAGTAGAAATAAAGAAACTTACAAATTGGTTTTTAACCAAGCATCTGCTTTCATTATTTATTATTATCAAAGATATAAAGCTAAACATTTATAATTGATAAAATTTAACAAAAATTAAATTAAATATTAATAGAAATTAAAATTAATTAAATTAAAATTAATTGAAACTCTTTTGAATTATACAAAAAGGCGCATATGCAGCTACTTCTAATAAAATACAAAAACAAATAATAGAAAATCAAAAATTATGTTAAAAAGAAAACAATATATAAAAATAGAAAAAGTAAACAATAAAAATAATGATAGCAATACACCTTTAAGCACGCTCAACGCAGCAGCATTAAGTGATTTCATCATCAAAATTTTCCTAAAATTAATCAACAAAAACTATAGTATTCAACAACAGAAATTTTTAAATAATTAAAACACATAAAAGAAAAATTTAAAAGTAAGAAATATAATCAAAATGGAAGAAAAATTGAAAAGAACCATAATGGCGATAATTCTTCGGAGACCACACGCCACTGTAGTTCTAAACTGGACAAATTTTCTGTATAAAGGA
Source organism: Araneus ventricosus (assembly GCA_013235015.1). Taxonomy (NCBI): domain Eukaryota; kingdom Metazoa; phylum Arthropoda; class Arachnida; order Araneae; family Araneidae; genus Araneus; species Araneus ventricosus. The sequence continues at coordinate 9,688 of BGPR01007692.1, forward strand.
ATTACCGTAGTCAAAATTTACTCCTTTATTTGGCCTGAATCTGTCCAACAACTGAATTTAGGGTAAAAGGAAAAACGAAAAAACTTAACAAATTCCTTTACAACAAAAACAATAAAGAGACAAAAAGAAAATGTAAATATTCAACCCTCTTTCACAACCAGAATCAAGAAAAAGACGCTCTAAACAAATGAACAAAGAAAGCAAATATCTAGAAGCTAGCCCCTAGCTCCATCTATGTAGAAAAATTCGAACTATTTACCAGAAGAACAAAAACTCTTCAAACTATTTTTACTTAAGTTATTAACTTTTGGGAAATATTATATATATATATATCAATATAATGAAAGTCAAAAAATGTTAAAATAAAATGGAGAGACTGTAGTAAAACGGTAAAAGCGTATAGATGCTCATCAGGGAAAGTAAAATCTATACGAACCGTTAAAAAATTAGTGAAATCATAATGTTTTCTGCAAACAGTGTTGGCATATAGCTAAAAAACACTGTCCTTTACCCCGAACATTATGATAAACCAAGAATTTGAATGAATTTATTTTGTGTATGTTGCTTTTACATTTCTGCTATGTTTGTTTCGTATTTGTTATATATATATATATATATATATATAATTAGGGTATCCATTATCATTTAAGATATTTTTTTAATTATCTAAAGCTTTAACAAAAGTATAGTGGTTATTACAAATATTTTTAATCCTATTAATTTGAGAAAAGATAGAATTTTTAAAAATTTTAAATTGAAGACATGTTTGAAAATCACGAAGTGTAATAGCTTTGAAATTAAATTTTTTTTCTCTTATCATATATTCCAATAGAGACACCTGAATTCCAAAATTTTAATTTCCGGATCCAAAAAATTACATTTATTCAATTCATTATTAGTTTTATTTAATTTGAGCTCTTCTGGATAGCACCCAGATAGCACGTAAGTTTGCAGCAAGTTTGATTTTGACTTGTCATGGCAAAATTTGACGCGTCAAACTTGAATCAAACTTGTAGCAAGTTCGATGTGACAAATAGCGCCACCTCCTTTGCAAATCAAACTTGCTGCAATTTTGCAAAACAAACTTCCTGCAAAGATAGCACAATAAAGAGATAATTATCTTTGTCTCTGTTTTAAAAAACATCCGATTTTTAATAGCATCTCCTAGCCTGTAATTCTTTTTTATTAATTGAATAAATTAACCTTTTCCAATCGGCGGTACATACGCTGTACCGGGAATTTTTATTCCTTTAACTTCGGCTACGGTACAAGTGTTGTACCGAGCATTCGAATGACACTTCTTTCCCCCTCTTTCTCCTGGAAGGAGTTTCACGACCCATTCAAGAACGCGAGTTCTATTGTCCGTAGTTGGGTGGGGATATTTTTCGCCAATGTTATCAGTTGTAAGCTCTTATTCTACATTTTTGGCGATGTTTAGGGATAACAAATTTTCTAGTGTTTGTTTCTTGGATTTTTTAGAATGCCTCAAAAATATCTCACGGATATGGGGATTGAGAATGTGATGAAAAATTTGGATGAAGAAAATTTTGATGATAATTATTCAGAGAGTTGAGAATCAAAAAAAGTATTTAGAAAGAAAATACTATAAACAGAAAAAAAAGACTCTTTTAAGAGCCCAAAGGTTTTAAAAAGTAGAACACGTTTTTGCATATTTAAAACAGACGTTTAAAAAAAGTATTGCTTAAAACAAATTTTTCATTTTTAAATTTTAAGATTTCAGTTTTATTTAGGGACAAAACTTATTCAAGAATATATATTAATAATTTTTGTCTAAACATTAAAGATTCAGAAATGCATTTAACACAGCAAAAAATTATTTTCATTGGAATATAAAAAATCAGTTGAATGCTTTGTCTTTGTTTGCTGAACTTTGGCTTTATTTAGTAGCTTTTAAACGTATTCATTTAAGTTAAAAACTGTCATTTCCTTCCCTGAAATGTTTCATCATTTTTTTCAATCACACTTTCTCATATTTGAACTCAAAAGACTTTAAGGATAGTTATTTCTTTGTACACTAAACAGGGCTTCAATTTGGGAAGTACAATATTTAGGAAAAAAATTCTAATTTATTTTACTTCAAATTTTGTTCTCCTGTTGCATGTTTCGTCGGATAATTTTGATAATATGTGGTGATATTATTCATTATGGTATTTGACTATGTAAGCTTAATCTCAAACTTTATAGAGTATGTGCATACTTAGCGATCTGTAATTGGTCATATAATTTATTACTGCACTAAGTAAGCACCGAAATTATAAAAAAGAATCAATGCAATCTCAGAGAAATGTAGTTTTGAGATTACAATAACATTTCAGTTCACATTTGACATATTAAATGCTCTTTCAATATATATACTCCATGAAAATATGGTTTATAAAATATATGAGGTTTTATTGCATATTTCTTTTTAATGTTAATTAGCGCAATATATAACTTTCAGTTATGTTAAATTTTTTAATATTTAATACTGAATAAATATTTATATTGCTTTTCAAGTAACTTGACAAAAGTTGACTGGATTAAGAACTGATCATAAAAAAATTCTAAGACCATTTGAACACACAAATAACGATTTCCTACTGTATTATTAATCTTTGTATAATGTTTTTCTTATATTTAAACAATTGATATCATGCCACTTTGTTTGAAAAGAAGTTATATGGAGTAATTTGTGGAGATGAAAATAAAATTGCGAATGAAACAAATAAAAATTATTTTCCCTGCCCTTTTTTCATAAATGATTATTATTAAATATCCCATTTAGATCAATTTTACTCTCTTAGTACCTGACATGATGTACTTTCAACTCGAGTAGAAAATCTATTTTAATTTTAGAACTTACTTTAAAAAAGAAATCTTGCATATTACAAAATGAATAATAATTATAAAAACAAAACAAGTTCTTCAAAGCGAGAAATTCATTCAAATAAAAGTGGGAGGGAAGAATTTAGAAAAAAAATTATTGAAACATATGTAGCCAAATCTAGAGACCTTTCTGACACTGGAATCATTATTGACCAGAAAACGGCAGCCCTTCCCCTCACCCCATTGTAAAATGAATGTCTTAACAATACTGCATGGAGTGTCAATGGTCATACTGGTCTTTCTAGTGGGGGAAAGAAATGATCTCCTGTGCTCTAAAAGTAGCCGAACGAGGGATATATTTTCCTTCGATCTGCGCCGAGTCCTAGAGGTTAATGATAATTTGTGAAAAAAATAACTTTTTTATAAAAAACTTTTTGAAACATTTTCCATCTTTTTACTAAATATATCACTCTCACTTTAAAGAAAACTATATCGCCTTTTTCTTAATGTTTAAGTTTTAACGTTTATAAACAAAATTAAATCTAAAAAACAGTCAGTGTTTGTTCAAAAATAATAACTAGAAATTTTGTCCCATTTTAAAGTAATTACTTTTGAACTCTAATTTCATAATTTATTCTACTAGAAAAACGTAGTTATTAGCGAAAATCGCTCTCTCTTTGACTTCAAATCATATTCTCAACTCAAAAAATTAATGAAATCCAGAAAATATTTAAAAATAAATCATATACGAATCGAATCAAACGATGTATTAGCGAAATCTATCTTCTCCTCTCAGTGTTCAACTGGCTCAATGGTTAGCGTCTCCGCTTCGGAACCGGGAGGTCGCGAGTTCTATCCCGGGTTGTGTTTCGTACTCTGTTTTTGCTATAATTTGCGATAAGTTAGCACGGCAAGCTTGCTACAAGTTCGTTTCATGGTGACTTCGGAGCTTTTGTTAACTTGCTGCAAGCTTACTGCAAGCTTGCACTCTTGTCATGACAAATTTGTGGCAAACTTGCACTCTTGTC